>CABHPQ010171313.1:0-17198 GCA_902168405.1 Peromyscus aztecus | reverse complement strand
GGTGGTGATGGTATTATTATTACAGAACCATCTTAACTCTTTGCCTTGCAATTTGGTGTGAGCAGAAACTACAAGGCTCCAACCAATGACACTATCATCAGAAGTATAACAAGAACTTGCACCACTGGTCCCCAACATTGTTCCCGATGTATCTATTCACTTACCTCTGAGACAATAGGAGTGAGGCAAGGGAGAAAATGAGGTGAAATGAAAAGATCTCTAGTAATATTTCCTTTAAACCCTTTAGCTACTAAAATGAACATGGTCTTCTTCCTTTCATTTTTTGATCCATTATGAATAATAGATAACTTTCCAATAGATACAACTTTTAAACAATGAACTTCATGCCCAAAAGTCTTTCTATTTCTATATCATAAGATGAAATTAAATTTAAACACTCTTCATTGGACAGCAAAGAACCTCCACTGTCATAGGGTCCTTGAATCCAATTAGAGTCATTAGGATAAATTGGAAGACTGGAATACACACACACACACACACACACACACACACACACACACACACACACCACCTGCCAATGCACCACTGGGCTTAAGGGAGGGTTAGGAATAGAAGCCCAGGAAGAAAAAAAAATTGCCTCACTTACTTGAACAGTGGTGATCACTAACATGGCCAAGAACAAGGATTCAGGTGTTTTATTTTGCCTCCTATAATGAACCATTTTTTCTTCTTCATTGGCTAATTTTTTCACCTACCTCCACGTAGGAAAGATACAATTCATTGTGGAAAGTGATAGAAAGGCAATTGTTTTGAAAGTCTGACCCAAAGTCAGATGAGACATTTCTTCAGGAGGCAAGTCAGAGCCAAGCATGGCCGCTTGCTCATCTCTCAATTTCAGCAGTCTTTCTAGAAACCAACAATCACCTGTATCTGTGGAAACACAATCATACCCTTTTCCTTGTTTATAACATTTCCTTTTTTCCATTGTAGGCATTCGTCCCCTTTATACCAAGTAGAATGTAGTACATCACCCTCAATACTTACTCCAGTCATAGACTGACAATGAACTTCAGCAGGCATAAGATCATTATCATCACAATTCAAAGAAGTTGAATAGTGGGGGCTGGAGAGATGGCTTAGTGGGTAAAAGCACTGCCTGCCCTTCCAGAGGACTCAGGTTCACCTCCCAGCACCACATGACAGCTCACACCTTTCTGTAACTCCAGTTCCAGGGCATCTGGCACCTTCACACAGACACATATGCAGGCAAAACACCAATGCACATAAAATAAAACAGAAATAAAAAAAAAAAAAGAAGTTAAATAGTAAGTCAAATACAATGTTCATAGGATGAAGGGCTGTATTTCCTCCTTTGGTTTAACATGCTTTCAATGTTCTGTTAGGTCTGTCAGTGATGGCCTGACCTTAAGGACTATAAGGGATATCAATGATATGTTTAATATTTCAATATTGTAAAGTTTTGTTTTGTTTGTTTTTGTTTGTTTGTTTGTTTGTTTTTTGTTTTTTGTTTTTTTTTGCGAAACAGGGTTTCTCTGTGTAGCCTTGGCTGTTCTGGAACTCCCTTTGTAGACCAGGTTGACTTCAAACTCACAGAGATCCACCTGCCTCTGCCTCCCGAGTGCTGGGATTAAAGGCGTGTGCCACCACCACCCAGGTGTAAAGTTCTTTAAAATTTTCTGACACATAACTGAAACATTATAAATGCAATATAACTGATGAAGCCTTTTATTACTTAATGCAGTGGCCCACTGATATGTTTGTTGAAAATGTATCAATACAATGATGTATATATTGCAACCTATCAAAAACAGGTTTTTTGTTTTCAAGACAGGGCTTTTCCATTTGCCTCTGGCTGTACTAAAACTCATTCTGTATACCAGGATGGCCTTGAACTTAGAAATCCACTGCCTCTGCCTCCCAATCACTGGAATTGAAGGTGTACTACACCACCTAACTACCAAAAATTTTAATATGCATTACATCCATTTGCCATATCTCATTTGATATATTACCTCTGGGGTAGTTACCAGAAGGCAATCGAGGCCCATGAAAAGTAAGAAAAGTTTCACAAAGTAACGTTATTAGCTTTGTGATTTTTGAGTTAAAGGAAATTTTATTTTTAAGGCTCTGCATTTAGCATGTGCATCTGTATGAAACTTAATAGCTTCAGATAAAAAGGTACAAGACTATAATTGATGTGCACTGATTAAAGAATCTATGAAATGATTAACATCTACCATAGAGCTAGTGAGTGCTATGATAATAGTAATAAAATGCCATCTGCTGCCAAAGATACACCAATAGATTCATGGAGGTAGGCAGGGCCTGGGGCATGCGGACAGAGCTTGGGGCAGGACCAAAGGCTTGGTGTGGCTGAAGCCTTGGAAGGGGATAGAAGTGTAAGGTAAGTCTGTGTAGGGTAGGCACAGTGAGAGGGAGGGACTGTTATGGAGCCAGTGCTGGACGGGGTGGGGGCAGGTAAGGATGGGCAGGGCCACAACGTAGGAAGAGGCAGCAGCAGACAAAGTATGGGCTGGGTCAGAGAAAGCAATGGCAAATCGGAGAGCAAGGTGGGTGGAGCCAAGATGACTGGGCGTGGCTTGATAAGTGAGGCAGAGTCTCCAACATTGCCAGACAGACTTTGACATGCAAGAATTTCACACAGGTACCTGGTACATCCACAGCACCTCAGCCACACCAGTCTCTGATAAACTCACACACCCATGAAGACTTCTCCAAACATAACGGAAAATTTGAGGTCCAGCCTCTTCATTTTCTTCCCAAGGGTCCAGGAGAGACGCTACCAATGGCGGGGGAATGAATCTAGATACAACGAGCTCTTTTGTTCAACTTCATGTTATTTTAGTTTATTATTTAATTTATTTATTTAGTTATTTTATTTTATTATTTAGTTTATTCATCTACCACCATAATTCTGTCTGGTTCTCTTCGGACTGGTTTATATCTCTCCAAAAACAGCAACAACCTTCATGTTTACAATATAACACAAGAATTACAAGTTCTCCACCAGAAGTTTCCAGGTTAACCTCATTTGCAACCCAAAGCAGGAGAGAACAAGGGTGGAGTTAGATAGGAGCTGGAATAAATCAGAAAGGGAATTTATGTGCTAGAAATATATCCTTACAGTGGTTAGGTGAAAACATTATGAATCTATCATAAATGTGCTCAAACTACAAATTTATGGGTGCTAGGATAAGGAAATCTATAAGTCACTAAAATAAAACTGCCTCTAATTTTCTTTGCTGCCGGTTTTCTGACAGGGAGGGGGAGGAGTACCGACAGCCAGCCAATCTGCATCACAGCTTGAAGCACCTGGTGAGAAGAAAACCCTTTGTTCTAAGAAGTTGCTCAGGGGCATTGAGAAGAGGGAAGATCTGAACTTTATTTGCACAAGAAGTAAACCTTGCACCTAGGAGCCAGGTTGTCTAAGAAAGGATGTTTTACCTTAGTTCGGGGGCTTCAGGCACCTAGAGGGTGGTCTGGTAGCTATTCTGTTCCTCCCTTGTCCTTCAGTGCTTTGTTTGGAGCTGACCCTATCTTTCGATGTAGCTAAAGGGGATATTTGCTACAATTCAAATGCTAAAAAGGGAGCATTGAGCTCAGAGGCAGAAGGCTCTGCCTATGTGACCTTATCCAAGGACTATCCCAAGGAGGAGGCTCACACACACCATTCTAGGGGAATTATGAGCACAAGAAATTCATAGCAAGCAGCACCTGAATATTAAAGCTGAATAACACCAAATATTCCTTGATAAATGGCACTCTCTTGAAGTACACCTTGGTCGATCAAGTTATAGCTTATTATATACAGCTGGACTCCCTATTTCATATTCTTGTGACCTGTGACACAAAGATACACACATGCAAAGATTGTAGACATGCTAATACATGTATCACACATTCCACACACATATAATTCTACCAGTCTACCTACACAGGACTTCCCCACAAATATACACTCACTTATTTCTCAAAATGTATAATGAGAGTCAGGGAGTGCATCAGCTGAGAAAGTGGTTTGCTGCCAATACTACTGACTCTTTGCTTCCACATGATGAGAACCAATTCTCAAGTTGTCCTCTGACTGGCACCTGTGCACTGTGGCATGTGTGCAATCCATGCAGATACACATAAATGTGATAAACTATCTTTACTAGCACATAGTCACAGCTGGTGTTCTCTCATTCTAAGGGCTGGGGTACAAGTACTACCAGGTACTACCAGAGTTAGGGGATGGCGGCATCCTCAGGTGTGGAGCCCTGACCTACAATCTCTCAGGGAGGGGATGGGGGTATGGCTCAATGGGGGAGCCCTTTCTCTGCTATAGAGGCAATGGGACCTGAAAGAAGGGAGCTGATAAACGAGGGACACTAAAGTCTGATGCAACAGCCAAGTTGATTCAGAGCCCCAAACAATTTACACTCTGAAGACTAAAAAGTGTCACCTGAGTAAAGTTCCTGAGTTCAAGCTGTTTATAATGAGAAAAAGCTGCATATGGCAAAAGAAGAATTTTCATAGAGGTACTGTAAGGGTTTGGTCTTTAATTACGTCATCAGCCTTCGCCGGTGTCCCAGCCTAAAAGTGGGCACTCTGTTCCCTCTCTTCTCTTCCTTTCCGCTCCTCTCTCCCGGCGGGCCCCCTCTCTCTTACCCCCCCCCCGTTCTCTCTCTCTTTCTCTCCCTCTCTCTCCTTCTCTCTCTCTCTCTCCCCCTCTCAATAAAGCTCTAAAAGGTAACCATGATTGTGATTCTTTTACTTAGCACGCTCCTCCACCGGCTTGGCCACTGCGGGCAGCGACCAGCCAGGAGGGGCAGTGCCGTTTAACCAGCGCCGTAAAAATATAACTAACAGGTACAAATGTTTAATTCAAAAGCAAGAAATAGTAAATAATCTCAAGTAAACTCCTTTCTCTCCGCTACATATGGGAGGAATACAAAAACACATTCCAAGACCAATTCTGTGTGATAAAGAAACTGAGGTCACTGGACTCTTATCTTGATTTCTTGGGGGATACTAAAAAAACTCAGAAATCTCCCTACAGTAAGTACTCCATTCCAGGGGTTTTCGGTCATCTCCTCCTTTTGTATTTTTTAAATGCAGGATATCCAGAGTGGTTTTGATTTGAGATGTTGTAAATAAATGTAATTGTCATTTCATGCATGAGCACTCTATAAGCAAGCAAATTAAAACCATAATGAATACTATTAGAATGTTGGACCCCAAAGTTTAGGGTCCTGAATGGGCACCCCAAGAACCCAGACTCCAGTCCAGTTGATGCAATAGCAAGAGGTTTTTATTACAGCTGTATACAGTTGGGCAGACTCTGCTCAAAGGGCAAGAGTCGCACCGTACCATAGTTCATAGGCGCTTTTAAAGGAAAAACCCACCAAAGCCACAGGATTGCAATTTCCATACAATGTCATCTCGATTGATTTATGTCTAGAAGCTAATTTCATAAGACCATTGTCTGGTTACAGAGTAATCACAGAGGGGAATAGATCATTGTCTAGTACAGAGTGATCACAGAAGGGGGATACAGGTTATGTCAATGTGCACATTTTTCTTGAAACCTCAAGGGGGTATTCAGGACGGGAGTGAAGTTTATGTACAGGTCATGGTAGTCCTCCCTGGAACATTTGCAAACTATCCCAGTCACAGTTGAGCACATCTCTTAACAGAAATCTCTTTACATTGTTACATTGTTGTAGGGGTGGTCAGCTTGCCCTGGGAACTAGATTTTTAGTTTCTCATTTCCTGGTGCTTGAAGTTTCTCATTTCCTGAGGCTTGGGGGTGTAAGCCGGAAGGGTTAGGGTCTTTCAAGAACAATGAAAGCATTATGTGTAATAATATGCCACAAAGAACAGGGAATCAATATATGTCCAGTACTACTGTGTTACATTACTATATTGATCAGAAAAATATAGAGAAAAGCTTGAAAAGACAACCATAGTATAAGTAGTTCAAATATCTCATAAAACTTAGGCCCATATTTGCTTTCAATAGGAAAAAGAATGTTATGATGTCCTATGCAAATGAGAAGAGATCCAAATACCAAGGAAAAATTAAATGCAGTCCCCTCTTCAGATGGATACATGAGTCCATTATGGTCTCAAGTTCCAGTCATAAACAGTCATTAGTAAAGATAACAGGAGCTGGAGAGACAAGTTCAGAGGCACTCACCACAGATACACAGGTCAAAGAAGATAGCATCACCAGAAAGACATTCTGGGGTAACATGGGGCTCTGTATGTTTCATAGAATAACTTCTCCCTTGGTGTACAGTGTAAGATGAACTGCTAAATGGTCCTGTTAATTAAAAAATGGAGCCAGATATTGAGGTGAAAGCTGAAAGATGAATAGGACAAGCCACAGCCAACCTTACCAGCTCCACTTGCTGTGTACTCAGGCCCTTTCTGTCCCTGCCATCTCACTCCTCTCTGCCCAGCTACATCACTTCCTCTTTCTGCCCAGCTCTGTCACTTCCTGTCTGTCTGTACACACTTTCAGACCTCTATGGTTGGAATTAAACTAGTGCTGGGAATTAAAGGTGTGTGCCACCACACCTGGCTCTGTTCCCAGTGTGACCTTGAACTCACAAAGATCTGAATGAATCTCTGCCTCCTGAATGCTAGGATTAAAGGTGTGTGCTGCCATTGCCTAACTTCTATGTTTAATATAGTGGCTGGTATTTTCCTCTGATCTCCATGCAAATTTTATTTATTAGAGCACAAATAAAATATCACCACAGTACAGGGCGGCAAAATGGACCCAGGTGGGCAGACATGAATTCTGATGATATGGTTCTTTTGCTCTACAGCTGGACGTTTGCTATCATTCTGGTGATTTCTACTGACTCCTTGCACTCCACCACTGTCCTTGATTGCACGGAGCTGGAGGAGCTGAAGAGGAATTCATAATGTTTCAGCAGATCTATCTGCAATGATAGACAAATACCCCTTCCCAAATATCTTCAGAAAAGCGGGCTTCCAAGTCTCAAACTGTTTTAAACGCCATAGGCACATTTAAAGGCCATTCAGAATGCTCTGTAGACACGTTTTAAGCTCTCAAATATACATCACATTTGAAAATAATGAACTTAAGCGTAAATAAGGAAAGTGTAAGCATACCCCTTAGTGCTCCCCTTTTCATCTATTTATTTAAAAAATTTTTTCGATGGGTGGTGGCACACACCTTTAATCCAAGCACACGGAAGGCAGAAGCAGGCAGATCTCTGTAAATTCGAGGCCAGCCTGGGCTACAGAGTGAGTTCCAGGATAGGTTCCAAAGCTACACAGAGAAACCCTGTCTCGAGAAACCAAAAATAAATAAATAAATAAATACATTAAAAAAATTTAAATTTTTTTTTCATTTTGTGGATAGTGCTGGCACTGAATTCACAGAGATTCACCTGCCTCTGCCTCCCAAGTGCTCAGATTAAAAGTGTACACCACCACACCCAGCTCCCCTTTTAGTGGTCTATGAGCTCTTTCAATTTTTCTGTGGCTTTGAGGATTATATAGAATTTCTATACTATCATTGATATTCTTATCTTTAATTTTTTTAAAAAAAATGTATTTGTTTATTTATTTTTCATCCTGGCTGCAGTTTCCCCTCCCTTCTCTCCTCCTAGTCCCTCGCCATCATTCACCCTCTTTTCCAAACCCCAATCTACTCCTCCTCTGTTTCTATTCAGGAAATGGCAGGTCTCCCATGAGGATCAACAAGGCATGGCATATCAAGTTGCCATAATTATTTTACTACTACAGGCTGGTCCAGTTCCAGTTTTTATAGTAGTAGGAATTCCTATAACAGAAAGAGTTGGAGGAGAGAGGAGCATGCTGCAGCACTATTTTCTGAGGATTGAGGTAGAGCCCAAAGAAATTTAGAATGTGTATTAATACATACATACATTAAATACATACATTAAATACATATATTAAAGAGGTATAGAATCCAAGGACCAAGAGCAAAGTGAGTGACATCCCTTTGCCATACTTCATTAGCACTTTTACCTTTGGGATTAAATCCAGCTATGTGACTACGACAATGTCAGGGAGCACAAACAGGACATTCCTGCACTATTTGTCTTACTTCTCTGAATGGGATGTGGCACTGTACATGAAATCAATTCTGGAGAAGTAAAAACAGGGCAGGTTAATGCATCACCCTGCTGGTTTCTCTCTGTAACAAAACCAGGGAGGTTAGAGTGTGCATGAGAACGAGTCATGAACAAAGGCTGTGTGCAGGCTTTAACCAGAGGTGGTAGTAGGAGCGTAACAGAAAGGGAAGATGAAACTGAAGCAGTCTGGATTACTGGAGTGATCCTACAACATAAGGAGATGGTAAAATGACATTAAAGAGTTTATGAATTAACCATACTAGATTAATCAAAACAGACAGTTCCACCCTTTGGACTGAGGAAAAAGAAGAATTAAGAGACTAAAGAATATTTGGACCACGAATCCTCCCTACTCCATTAGATGAGCCATTATTAATAAAATAAGTATCTGCCTATGGAATGTGAGGCTTGACAATTTTTATAATTTTATTGAAACAGGGTTTCTCTGTTTAACCCTGGAAATCTTTCTGTAGACCAGGCTGGACTCAAACTCACATAGACCCACTTGACTCTGCCTCTAAAGTGCTAGGATTAAAGGCATATGCCACTACTACCTAGGTGAGGTGTGTAACACTATTTAAAACTGAGTCAGTTGTAATATAATACAGCAAGTATCAAATCCATATAATGATTATCATAAATTCCTCTACTGATCTAATAATTGAGCAAGAATAGTAATGCAAGCATTTGGTATTTTATGGCCCTTATCGTGTAAATAAATCAATTCCAGAGGTTTATCCTCTTGTGCTATAATACCTGTAGGAGACAATTTAGTGGGGAAATTAGCTAAGTTGAAAGTCAGTGAAGGACCCCCATGATATGCAAATGTCTCTTTTAGTCTGGATTCAAATAGCTGCAGTTCTTCCCGTGTCTCCTGATATAGGATGTGAGAACTGTTTGATGCGGTCTCTCCTAGAGTTTTAAACAGGTTGGTTAGTGCATAATTAGGTGTTAAATATTTTGATTTTGCAGCAATTGACTTGAAATACCAAGTGAATTTCTTTTTTTTTGTTGTTGTTGTTGTAAGGTTCTACATTTTATTACTGGACAAACTACTCCCCCAACTTAAAACACGACCAAGTCTTCAGGTTAAAATGTTGAACTCCACGTGGTAGGATTGCTTGATGATCCACAATTCAGTATAAACTGTCATGCCATTGTGTGAATCCTTACAGACACAGCTTTGTTCTCCTCCAGTGTCTTCTCTTGGAGTTATACCTTATTTTGTTACCAGTTTTCATCCGAATCCACTGAGGAATAGGACGATTTTGCTTTTGTTTCTTGGCCAGGAATCGCTTGATTCTGAAAGTCTTGTGAGAAGACATGGTGAGAAGCCAAGTCAGGAGCCTACCGCACAATGGAGGAGGAAAGGAGAAGAGCCCAAGTGAATTTCAAAAGGCAGGAAAGAAACTGGTGAACAAATTCCTTTTCTCTGCATACCCTAGCTTGCCTGTGTTATAATGGTAGCTTTTTCATAGGCTCTTCTAAGTTCTCCTCAGAAACTGGAGGGAATTTAAGATTACATTGTTTATCCAATTCCTCACCCTGTGCTTCAGGGCCATTTTCAGGTAATGGAGGATATCTATCTAAAAGAGGCTACAGTAAGGGACCTGAGAGAATCCTCATCATCATCTTAGCTTTTGTGGTGAAATTTTTACTTTTGATTTTGCATGATCAGGGAAGATATTCTTTTTCGCCTCATTTACAAATTTTAAGGTTTGATCATTCATTTTTTTTATTCATTCAAGGAATTTGTTATCTCTTCCTCCTGGTTAATATCCTCCTTATCTTCCTTAAGTATTTTGATAATAGCCTGAATTAATGGCCAAGTGACACAAAACTACCAGGGAATCTTTCCCCTTGTTTATATGCCCTTTCAACATTCTTTAAGACTCTGTCCCATACTTCTTCATCTAAAGTTCCTTCTACAGTAAAACAGGGATTTTAATCAAAAGTGACTTATAAGCAATCTAGCAGATGTGATTTTATTTATTTTTTTAAGATTTATTTATTTATTATGTATACAGCATGTATGCCTGCATGCCAGAAGAGGGCACCAGATCTCATTACAGATGGTTGTGAGCCACCATGTGGTTGCTGGGAATTGAACTCAGGATCTCTGGAAGAGCAGTCAGTGCTCTTAACCTCTGAGCCATCTCTCCAGCCCCAAGATGTGATTTTAATACTTATGTCCTTCCTTTCCTTAAAAAATGATGCATAAACTCAACATAATGCAAATCCTTCCTTGGTTTCTGTCCTATTATACGCACTCACTTCCTTCTGTGAGGGTCCCAAATCTCTTATCTCTTGGCTGATTTCAAGTCCCTGTTCCAATCTCTGAAGGTAGGGGAGCTGGTAGAATGGAACCAATACAAGCAGTGAACTAAAGTCTTGTATAAGAAACAAATTTATACAGAGCTACAGAAAATTTGTATTCTGTTGGTTAAGAAAGGTCACATAAGTAAATTTCTCATGAATTCAATCTGTAGACAATCACAAGGACTAGCCATGCATGGCAAAAATATGTCTTTCTGTAGAAACATATAAAGATAGTTTAACATTTAATTGAATAACGAAAGCAAACGATAATGAGTAATCTTAGGTCTATTCACTCCTATCTGCAAACCTAGGAGGAACAAGGAAACACATTCCAAGAACAAACCCCTGTTTTGAAGGAAGTAAGGTGACAAGACTCTTGTCTTGTTTTCTTAGCGTTCCCAAAATATTCAGAATTCTCCTCACATGACTCCATTCCAGAAACGTGTTCTTACAATACACTGAATTAAATTAATTTCATTTTAATTTTGTAAAATACTGATGAATACATGAAGGAAGCTCTTTTTACAAGGCTGAGTCATATATAAAAATATATAAATATGCAGGGAGCCGCCATTCCAAGATGGCGTTGGCCCCTGGCAGCCCAGTAGTAAACAACTCCATATATGGTTATAATCTTGAGTCACTCGTGCCAAGGTCTGCGCATGCACAGGTTATGTAGTCACAGCCTTATGTCCTCAGCCTATCCCGTGGCTCTCCGTGCTTGCATTCTGGCGGGACCCAATCATAGATTGACCCGTCCGTTCAAATCCTCATATAAGCAGCCGCCTAGTAGTGCCCCGGGCCCCTCACTTCCAGCTCTCCCTTAACCAAGAGGTGCTCCAATAAAGTGTGATCTGAGAAGGATCCTCGCGTGGTGGTCGTTCTTCCTCGCTGGTCGAGGAGCTCGCCGCATAAATATATTTATTTTATATATACTATATAAAATATAAAGATATGTATATATATATCTTTCCATCATTTGCATACCTGGCACTCCAGGAAACCATAAGACAGCATCAGATCCTCTGGTTGTCAAATTACAGTTGGTCTGAGCCATCTGATGTGCAGGCTATGAACCCAAACTTGGGTGCAGACCAGAAGCAGTGCTACTGAGTCACCTCTCCAGCCCCAAATATCATTATTATGCTGAAGATGTAGTTGCCCCATTACTACTATCCTCTATCCTTGGAGGTGATAAAAGTCTCTAGTACATGGTCATGGAAGGATTGAATGGATTTCTTTTTGGTTTTTTTGAGACAGGGATTTTCTGTGTAGCTTTGGTGCCTGTCCTGAATCTCACTCTGTAGACCAGGCTGGCCTCGAACTCACAGAGATTCGCCTGGTTCTCCCTCCTGAGTGCTAGGATTAAAGGCGTGTGCCACTACTGCCTAGCAGGATTGAATGGATTTCTATCCCTCTGTGAATAGACTCTGCAAATGCTTCTTATTGTCATTGTTAACACAGTTCTCTTGATGTGAATAAAGACAACAAAAGGATTAGTTGACTAGAGTCCAGATTATATTAGGGAAAGTTCCATAATATGATAAATGCTTTTTCTTTCTCTATTTGGGTTTTTTAAGGACAGGAACTTTCTTTATCACCGTCATTGTCCTGGAACTATGTGGACCAGGTGAGACAAACTCAGAAAGATCTACCTTCTTCCATCTCCCACTTGGTGAAATTACAGGCACTCACCACTATGTTTTTAAATAACCTACCTTTGGATCAAAGAATGAGAAATTAATGGAGGATATAAAGAGGAACTGTCATTCTTATACTGCACAGTAATGCTTCCCGGAGTTCTATGAGTTGACTCTATTTTGCAAAGACTTTAGCACCTTGATTACATCCATAATGTTTCTCTACAGTATGACTTCTTTCATGTGTTTGAAGATTACTGCACTATGAAAAGGCTTTACCACATTAATTACATTTATAGGTTTTCTCAGTAGCATGGTTTTTTTCATATTTTTGAAGACTATTGAAATGTGCAAAAGTCATACCACATGGATTACATTCATAGGGTTACACACACACACACACACACACACACACACACACACACACACACAGGACTTCCTTCATACCTGTTTAGAAGATTAGGATGTATAAATGCATTACCACATTGACCACAATGATGAATGTTTTCAATTGTATGAAGTCTTTCATAAAAGTGAAGAGAAGCTTGCAATGTTAAAAAAATTTACAATGGTGTTTATGCTCATAGGGTTTTACTTCTAAAATGTTCCTTCCTGTAAATAGACGTAAAGATTTTTTTCATGTTTATTACATTCATAGGGTTCCTCTTCATTAGGAGTCTTAGGTATGTTTTAAGATACTTGTGATGGTTAAAGGTTTAGTACATGGCTCACACTTATCACTTCCTTTTCCCATATGAGTTCTTTCACATCTTTGATGAAAACTGAAAAAACTCAAATCTTTACCACCATGCATTCATGTTTTCTGTAATGCTCCATGTGTAATGTGATCCAGGACAGACAAAAGAATTTCCACATTCCTTGTCCTCACAAGGATCTTTTCCAAAGTCAGTTTGTTGATGTATTCCCACTGAAGTTGGAAAACAATAGTAAACTTGTATCACACTTACCAAGTCTATGCATAGTGAGGACTACTACATATTTTCTAACTGTTCTGGAAGAGAGAGCAGTACATTGCTTCTTTTCATGCTGCTCAGGATCACATGGTTTGTATTCAGAGTGACAGATGATACACCTAGTAAAGGAAGAATAACAAATAAAACTTTTCACATTTCATTCAAACATTTAACTTTTTGTTCCTCATAGAGATTAAGGTCTTTCCACCAAAACAACCTTCTTGACTCTCAAAAACTGTCCCTCTCATTAAACTATGGTAAGTCACTTCAAGTATATGAGTAATACTCCTTTAATATGTTTGATTTGCTTATCAAAGTCTTGGACATACACTGATCCCATAATCAAGGTGTGTACCTTTTGCTAAACTTGAATGAAGCTTATGAAGGTATGAAACTAAATGACTGACAGTTCTTCAACATGGTTATTTCAGGGCTATGATTAAAACTATGACATACTAAGGCATTGTTTCCTTGTCTTCTTTCTTAGACATATGGTTGGCAAACAGGGATCAGCTATCTCACATGAGGTACATGGTATTAAGAGAATTTAAGAGTCATCAATGCACATGAAGCTGTGCTTATTTACACTTGCTTTTCCTTAAAGTTCAAGGCACATTCAATTTTCTTCATAGGTACATTTGTATTAGTTTTCATATGAAAATTACCTTTCATGTCTTCTAGAACTTTGACAATGCTCTTCAATGTTGTGGTGTTTCCATTTGTAGCCTAAAATATAGTGCCAGAAAATATATGACATATTATTGAAAATTATGCAAAATTTGAGTTACTATTTTTAGTGAACCTTAAAAACAACCATAGTCTTACTCTTTCACTACTGAAACCAAAGGAGCATGAATAACCAAGAAATTCTTCTCCCCTTCTTTTAAGAAGAAGTGACTCATATTTATACCTATAGCAATGAGGATTCTGTAGGTTTCCAGCATGCCATCTGTGTATAGACTATGCTTGGAAGGGTTCAGTAAAGCCCACTCTTCCTTCCTTAAATTCACATGAACATCCTCACAAATCACTGCATCCTAAATATCCCAAATATGTATGTAATAGAAAGGGTGATACTGACTGCATTGTACCCTTTACTGAAAATATATTTGCATAATATGTGCTCAACACATTTAGTCCATGTCACAGAACTTCAAAATGCAAACACGAAGTCATTTTAGAAAGCAAACAGAAAAGGAGATTCATGGCTGTCATTTCTGGGTCCACTGAATATGGTATTGCAAGGGGAAAGATTATTAAAGATACACAGAGAAACTTTCAGAGAGATCAACACTATTGAGTACAATAGTCGAGGTGGTGCACACCTTTAATCCCAGACCTCAGCTAGCAGAGGCAGGTCAATATCTATGGTTTCCATGCCAGCCTGGCATATGTAGTGATTTCCAGGAGAGCCAAAGCTACATATTGAGACCCTGACTAAGCAAACAAACAACAAAGTATAAAGCTAATATATTTGTACAATGCAATGATTTGTAGTAAGCTACTGCCTGACAGATCAAAGAGTTCTCAAAAATATTAGCAAAGTAATTGCTGATCAGAAAGACCAACACGTGCCCCCCCCCCAAAAAAAAGAAAAAAATCCATAGAGTATAAAGATGGGTCAACAGTTAATATCACGTGTTGCTTTTGCTGAGGATCTGGATCAATCCCCTGTAGCATGAATCTTAAAAGTTCTTATTAATAAAATCAAACCTGAGGCCAGTTATTGGGGTGAACACTGGAAGATCAGAGAACCAGAACAAACCACAGCTACGTACCTCACCTGGCCAACTTCTCTGCTGATCTTGTTTCCTCAGACTGGAGGCCTCTGAGTCCTAACCCAGAATGGCTCTCAGCTGAACTGCTGCTAGAAGCCTGAAATCTTAACCAGCCACATGCTTAACCAGGCCAAATGCTTCTCCAGGCCAAATGCCTCTAGTTTCTGGTCCTCATGCCTTATGTACCTTTCTGCTTTCTACCACTACTCCCTGGGATTAAAGGCTCGCTTTCTGGGATTAAAGGCGTGTGTCACCGTGCCTGGCCATTTCCAATGTGACCTTGAACTCAGAGAGATCCAGAGGGATTTCTGTCTCTGGAATGCTAGGATTAAAGGCGTGTGCTACCGCTGCCTAACCTCTGTTTAACATTGTGGCTGTTCCTCTCTGACCCCAGATAAGTTTATTAAGGTACACAATATTTTGGGGAACACAATACCACCACAATCCCCAGTACTCACTTGGAGGCTCACAACAATTTGTAACTCCAGGTGAAGAGAATTCAAAGCTCCATTCAGACTTCAGTAAACATCAGGCATACGCGTGGTACACACACATACACACATACACACACACACACACACACACACACACATATGCAAAAGACTCATGAAAATGGTTTAATAATTAAAAAAAAATAAAAGGTCCTTCCTGGCGAGGAAATGGAGGAGAGCCACATAGCAGTTATTTAAAAATATTTTTTTAAACAAAAGTTGTATTTAAGTTACATATACAGTAAGTAGATCTATTTTTAACAAGAGTTGAATCACAAATAAAGTAAATAGTAATAAATTAAGATTATCAAAGTTTTTAAACTCACATACCTTTTGTTGTAAGGCTGAAGCTAAATTTTGTTACAGATTTTATAGACTTTTAGCCATACCTAATGAATTCACAAATCCTGAGACAGAGTTTGTAGCACTTAGGAGATTTTTTAAGAGCAGAGCACAGAAAAACCATAGAGATAAAAGATTTTTAAGAGTGAAAAGTATAAAACCGTAGATTAACAGATTTTGGAAATGTAGACGGGATCAAGATTAGACAGAAAGAGATTGAGGACAAACTGCTTGGTAACTCAGGAGAGAGGGAGAGTTGTAAAATGGAACTCTGCAGGAGGGAGATTCCGAAAGTTCCAAGAGGGAGGTCACAGAGAAAAAGAGAGAAGCCCAGGAGGGCAAAGAGAAGGTGCAGGAAGCAGCTGAGAGCAGGAGGTGTGGGACTGCGGTCAGGAGGTGAGAGAAACCCCAGCAGCCCAAATAGACCTGGAGAAACTGCAGGACTGCAGGGAGCGCCTGGGAGGGGAGACAAGGGAAGGGTCACGGTGACCCATTAGGGTTTAAAGAAGTTGCAGAATTACAGGCGTGAGTTGAGAACAACGGGAAATGTCCTGTAGACAAGATTTCAACATAAGGGATCCCCAAGCAGAATGAAAGACTTGTCTGAGAAAATTTCCCAAATCATGGAGAGCCATCCCCCTCCTAGGAGATCAGGGCCCCGGCAGGGTGGAAAGAGCTTCCTGGCACCCTGCTGTGGCTTTTGTAATAACAGCAGACAGAGCAGGCTGCTCCAGAGTGACAGCTAACCAGTAGAGCAGGAAGGGAGAGAGCAGCTGAGGATTTTAGGAAAAGGAAAAGGAGATGGCAAGTGCCTTTAGTAGATGTCCACATTGGCTTAGAGTGACACTCAGATGGGTGTAGCAGTCCAGAGAGATGTGAGATGAATTCCCAGGTGGATCTCCCAGGAGAGTGAAGATGGCTGAGGATAGAGTTGAGAGAGTCACATGTAGTAAAGTAGGTGAAAATTAGGGGGCTGAGGAGTCAACATCTAGAATTTATAATTAATTTGATGCATGCCAGAAGCAGGAAGAAAAAGAAAAAAAAAAAAAAAAAAGATCCACCCATACCTTAGGAGAGTCAAATCTGCAGTTTGGTTCAAGGTGGTCAAGTCCCTTGGGAGGGAACTCATTTATGCCACTCTTGGGGTTTCGCCACCAGATGAATGAAAAGAAGAAAGAAAAGGAGGACACGATTGTTCCTAAGGGGATGCGGTTTTTATTATAGATATGTGGGGGGAAAGAGCAGTGGCAGAGGCATCTGGAGGAGGCCAGACTTGTGGGAGCCATGAAGTTGACCTGGTCTAGTGCCTTGAGAGGCATGAGTCATGGTTTTTCAGGTTGGAGTCCATGGCTCCTGGGGCACTGTGGGCCTTTCAGTTCCTGAGAGACCAAAGCACTCCCTCAATCCTCTTAGTGGTTCTCTATGTTCCCTTAATAGTCAAAGAAGCATGGAAGCTTGACAGGACAATTGGTCTTAGACATTAATCTTGCCCATCCTGTGCAGCCACTGGAAACCATGTTGAAGTCAACAA
>CABHPQ010171311.1:2640-39288 GCA_902168405.1 Peromyscus aztecus | reverse complement strand
TACATCACACTATGGCACACATGTACCTGTACTCAGACACATCATACGCACATATACATGCTCACACAATAATAATAAAGTTCTAAAATTAAAAAAAAAGAACAAAATAAAGTGGCTCAGGAGGGAAGATGAGGTTTTCCTGTCCATCTTATTCCTTGACTTTCACACTGCTCGTCAGCAGGTGTGTTTCAGATGGTGTCTGTATGTTACCTGGATGACTTTTTGGTTGTGGTAACAAGATTGTGTTCATATGTTCTACCTTATATCACGAGAATCTCCATGCAGCCCCTGTGACCACAGGGCAAGAGGGTAGCCCAGATGTGTGTGGATGCTGTAGGGAGGGTGCCTTGAGTTGGTGGGATGTTGCCATACAGTAGTGTCACTGGATGTCAAGAGCTTGGGGACTCTGCTGAAGAGTAGAAGTCGGGCGTGACAAGGTAGGTCCATATCACCCTGTGGGCATGCAGAAAATGTGGCTGACCTGGCCACATGAGTAGGTCCTTGAGATGCCTGCTGGGGTGGCGCAGTCTCTGATAGACACTCAGTTTTGTCAGAACATTCCATAGAACCTTTGCTGAGATCAGAAGGTCTTGAACTGAGCACCACAGAAGCTCAATGGATGATTGACAAGCCAGGGGCCTTCTCTCCAGCTTATGGATCGTGCCCTGGCTGGCTGGTGCACTGGGGTATAGAAAGGCTCTCATCTCTTGGGGCCTGGAGTGTATGAAACAATAGGATCCTGAGACAGGGTCTCCCGGTCTGTGTGTTGGTGTTCTGTCTCCCCAATGTGTGACACTTGCCCCTTGATGTTTGTTCCTGTCATTGACATTGGAAACCCTGTTCTTGTCACCCAAGGGAACTGTGTGACTTTGCTGCCTACAAGGACATTTTTATAGTTTTGCTGAGGGTCAATGAGGAGGCTCAGCCTGGTGGGATGTAAATGACAAGGGTGAACTTCCTTGAGCTTCGTTAGGACAATGTGAGATGGACGGACAGACACATGGATAGATCATAGCCAGCGGTGGATACAAGTTTGAAAACGTTGAAGGACCTGGTTGACATGGAACAAGGGAGTATCTTAACTGAGCATGCCATGCTCGCTAGTTATAGCAGGCCTTTTTGGTCCGCCAGCCCCCAAATCATGACATTGAGACTTATTATGAAAGCTCGGCCTTGGCTTAGGCTTCTTTTTCTTTTTTCTTTTTTTCTTTTTGGTATTTCGAGACAGGGTTTCTCTGTGTAGCTTTGCGCCTTTCCTGGGACTCACTTCGTAGCCCAGGCTAGCCTTGAACTCACAGAGATCCATTAGGCTTGTTTCTAACTAGCTCTTATAACTTAAATTAACCTGTTTCTATTTATTTACGTACTGTCACATGGCTCATGGCTTTTTACCTCTCCTCCTGCATGTCCTGCTTCCTCTGCATCCGTCTGGTAACTTCACCTTTCTTCTTCCCAGAGCTCTCTGTCCAGAAGTTCCGCCTATACCTTCTGCCTAGCTATTGGCTGTTTAGCTTTTTATTAAACCAGTCACAGTGACACATCTTCCCACAGTGTAAAGGGATATTCTACAACATTTCCTTCTTTTTGTCTAAATAAAAAAAGAAAAGTTTTAACTCTAACACTGTAAAACTATATACAATAAGAACAATTTTCAGGTAAGAATTACATTTACAATGTCCAGTTCATTTGCATATGGCAAATTTAGAAAAAAATACTCCGTTATCTATCCTAACTTAGCCCAAAGTTTTATACTCAAACCATTTCTTGTCACAACTTGTATTACCATCCTAAAAAGATCTTTTTATACCTTAAAACATCTTTTTAAATAAATAACTTAAACTTTTATGTTTCTCAGCCTTATAAACTTTATATCTCTTTTGTAAGTTTCTTCAACTTCTAAAACTATAGAAATGACAGAGACATTTGACTGCCTAGACAGTCACCCAAGGTTCCTCTGCTATGTTGGGGCATCCATCTTCAGCCTACAGGCCTAGACTATCTGACAAACTTTTCTGTGAAGCAGGAATTTTTTGAAGGACTGTCCTACCTTGTCTTGGCAAAGTTTAGCAGCTGCTTTCTTTTGTGTCCTGCTTGTCCAGTTTGGACAGCATACTGTCAGCAGTCAATGCAAGGACTATTTCTTGCCCAAATGGCTAGCTTTTGCCACAAAGAAACCAAACTCCATATGGAGGTTCTTCAGTGCCCATCATCATTTTTTGAAGTAGATTGGTGCTGCCAGGAGCAGATGTGTCTCACTGTCATGAAAGCCTTAGGTTATTAAAACATTTTAAATGCCATCTTCCGTAGGTCTTTGAAGTGTTTGAAGATCACCTATCTATCTAAAATGTATCTCTGTGTAATCTTAAAAACATACCTAACATGACTATAAGTTTGATGTTATAAAAAAACTATTAACTTGTCTTTTTTTTTATTATCCTAAATAGCTTTCAAGGACTAAAACTTTACATTACATTTTTAAATGAGCTGCATAGGTACAATACCTTAAACAAAAATAGAAACATATATATAACTAAAATAACCTTAAATTTGTATCAGTATACACAAATCCATATCAATGTAAAATATTTGAGACTAGTGGTTATTCAAAAATATGCTCCAACAATTCACCCTTTTATCCCATCATTTCTATACTGTACCTCCTTTTTGTTCCTTTAGAAAGAGATCCCTGAATCTAATCTCCTTTGTTCAGCTTTTTTCCTGACCATGACCAATAACAACTTGCAACAACCACTCTAAATGATGACAAACATCCATAACCCATCAAATTACCAAAAACTATCTATCCCTCCTCTTGGGAATATGGGCGTTGTGGTCTCTAGACTGCTTCCTGTTGTCTGGGAGTGATGGCATCTTTAGGGGATCCTGAGAAAACTGAGATAATGGTAACATACATATCTGCATTAACACAAGTATGGACTGTGTGTTGTTCACAAGCTAGCCAAAGATGATTTTTGTTTTATGTTTGAGCAAGTAAAATATACATCACCTGTCTTGTAGTTTTTCTAGGTTTATTTCTTTATATCTGTAGTCAGGATTTTCAGGGTGTCTCCCCCCCCAATCAAAACTGATCCTTTTTAACCTTGAGCAGATTCACAGTCTTTTGTTTTCTATGGAAACAAAAGCATAAACTCTTCCCCAAAGGAATACATTTTCTGACTTCCATATTAAAGTTAAGGCATTCCTAAAGTACATGGACTGGTTTAATTCAGCAGTCCCTTCCACAATCCAGTGCCTCTCAGCCGCTGTCGTTCTTTGTTCATTGGCATTCAAAACATTCAACATTAGCAAAGCACCATAGAAGGTCCAACTCCCTGTGTTTTAATATTTCCATCCTTGTGTGGCCTATTTTTTTATATTACTTTATTCTTTTTAAAGACTTTATTATTTTTAAACTATTTTTTATGACTGTCTAAACCCATTTTCTTTTCTTTCTTCAGCATCAAAGCACATTTTTAAACGTACTGTTCCTTTTTAGAGTTTTTTTTTAAAATCTGGACCTGGCTTTACTGAGCATCTGCAGCATTTTCTGACTGAGTGAGACAAATCTTAAACTGCTATGTCAGCCACCACACAGCTCAGCTTAGCCCATGGTGCTGGCAGTTGGCTCCAGCCTGCAGGCAGCAGCCAGTAACCCCAGCTGTGTGTGTGAGTGAGCACCAGCCTGTCTGAGAGACTGCAGGACTAGGAAGCTACATCTGGCTCCTTGTCCAGAACTTTTCTTAGCTTTCTCAGGCCCTATGTTTGGATATTTGAGCCCCCACATTGGATGCCATATGTAGACAAATCTTTTGGGGGGCCATCAGCTCACAAAAACCAACACGGAGACTTATTAATTATGAAAGCTTGGCCTATAGCTTAGGCTTGTCCCACTAGCTCTCATAACTTAAATTAACCCATTTCTACTCATATACTTGTTGCCACGTGACTCATGGCTTTCATCTGTCCTGCATGTCTCGTTTCCTCTGCATCCAACTGGCAACTCCCTTTCTTCTTCCCTGAGACCTCTCTTTCCCCAGAAGTCCCGCCTAACTTCTTCCTGCCTAGCTATTGGCCATTCAGCTCTTTATTAAACCAATCACAGTGACACATCTTCACACAGTGTAAAGGAATATCCCACAACATTTCCCCCTTTTTATCTAAATAAAAAGGAAAGGTTTTAACTCTAATATAATAAAACTATACAATAAGAACAATCATCGAGTAAGAAATACAATTCACAATGTTCAGTCTCAGCAGATCTCCTCTCAAACCCCTGCATTCTTGGGGCTAGACTCTAACTGGCTTCTAACCTAACTCTCTAAATTGTAAAGTGCTTAATGAACATTTACCACTTGGAAGCAAACAGCCCAACAGCATTTAGAGTGTTCCCATGGCTTGGCTGCCATCACCCCTACCCCATTCTAAAATGCATCCATCCCACACCTTCAGCAATCACTTGGTGGCCCTAACTTCTGGCCTGCTTTCTGTCTCTGTGGGTTTGTCTGTTGGACATTTCATATAAAGAGACTCACATGCTCCACGGCCTTATGCCCAGCTTCTTTCTCTCAGCATCATCTTGGGATTCTTCTGTGTTGTAGCATGTTAGCACTCCGTTCCTTTTTTTTTTTTTAATTTTTAAATTTCTGACAAACACATAATTTGTTTTTTTTGTTTTTGTTTTTGTCTTTCGAGACAGGGTTTCTCTGTTTAGTTTGGTGTCTGTCCTGGATCTTGCTCTGTAGACCAGGCTGGCCTCGAACTCACAGAGATCCAACTGACTCTGCCTCCCGAGTGCTGGGATTAAAGGCATGTGCCACTGCTGCCCGGCCCATAATTAAGTTTTTAATTACCCAGGTTTTTTTTTTCCTTGTTATTTCCTTCCTTCCTTCCTTCCTTCCTTCCTTCCTTCCTTCCTTCCTTCCTCCCTCCCTCCCTCCCTCCCTCCCTCCCTCCCTCCCTCCCTCCCTTCCTTTCTTTTTTCCCTGACATGGAGATCTTAGTAACCCAGGCTACCACTGAATTCTTAGATTCAAGCAATGTTCCTGCCCCAGCTTCTGGAGCAGCTGGCCTGCAGCATCCTTTGCCTGTGTTTTAACTGTGCTGTTTTTGTTGGTGAGTGTGAGGAGCTGTTTGTATACTCTGGATCTTAATCTCTGGTCAGTGTTGATTTACAAATACTTTCTCTTTCTTTGTGTTGCCTTTTTTGTTGAAAGTTCCTTTTGACTATAGGCCAAGCTTTCATAATTAATAATCAGTCTCCATGCCTTTTTTGTGAGCTGGTGGCCCCCCCAAAAATTTGTCTGCATATGGAGTCCAACATGGGTCCTGTATTTTTTGTTTTGTTTTGCTTTGGTTTTTTTGTTGGTGGTGGTGGTTTTTGTTGTTGTTGTTTTGTTTTGTTTTTCAAGACAGAGTTTCTCTGTGTAGCTTTGGAGCCTGTCCTGGAACTTGCTGTGTAGACCAGGCTGGCCTTGAACTCACAGAGATTCACTTGCCTCTGCCTCCCAAGTGCTGGGATTAAAGGCGTGCACCACCATCACCATCACCACCACCACCACCACCACCACCACCCAGCAGCTCCTGTATTTCATGTCTGGTAAGAGTCTAACTTTTTCTGGAACTATTGAAAAGATTCTCCTTTCCCTGATAAAGGTCTTGTCATGCTTGGTTTTTCATGTATATGAAAAAAAAAAAGTATTTTCATTATATGAAAAGATTTGTTTCAGGACTTTCTGTTTGTCATGGTTTGCATATGAAATGCCAACCATAGGCTCAAGTGTTTGAAGACTTGGTCCATAGCTGGTAGTGCTGTTTGGGGAGGTTTTAAAACATTTTGGACACTGTTCCTAGAAGGCTTGAGTGGGGCTAGAGCATTATGGCTCACCAGGTTCTAGTATGAGCTCTCTGTTCCCTGGTTTACCAAGGTATGAGAAGGTTGTCACACAGTCCTGCTACCATGGAGCCACCCATTACCATGCCTTACCCCACATGGTGGACTCTGCCTTGTCAAACCATGAGGCAAAACACACGTCTTCTCCCTTACATGGTTCTTATCTGGAAAGTGGTGACCAACCTCACTCACTGTTCATTGGTCTGAGCATAAAGTGACTGATATGGTTACTGTAACCTTGCAGTAAGGTTTTTGTTTTGTTTTTTATTCCTTTGAGACAAGGACTCATGCAGCCAAGGCTGGCCTCAAACTTGCTATGTAGCAAAGGATGACATTGAATGCTGATCTTTCTGCCCCTTGGATTACAGGCGTGTGCCCAGATTGGCAGTAAGTTTTTTTGTTTGTTTGTTTGTTTGTATGTTTGTTTTTTCGAGACAGGATTTCTCTGTGTAGCTTTGGAGCCTGTCCTAGATCTCACTCTGTAGCCCAGGCTGGCCTTGAACTCACAGAGATCCACCTGCCTCTGCCTCCTGAGTGCTGGGATTAAAGGTGTGCACCACCACCGCCTGGTGGCAGTAAGTTTTAAAGGCAAGAAGTGTGGGGTGCTGGGCATGTAGCTTGGTGGTGAAGTACTTGTCTGGAATGTGTAAAGGCCTAAGTTCAGTCACCAGTAACACACACACACACACACACACACACACACACACACACACACCACAGAGTCCCCATGCACTCTGACTTGTCAAAATTGTTTTGATTTCTGGGAACCTTAATATTTCATTTTTTTTTTTCCTAAATTTTAAATTGGGATTTTTTTTTTCTTTTCCTTTTTGGTTGACTATTTAAGATACTGGGTTTTGTCAGTGGGTTGCTCTGTACCTATTGAGATGATAATTTTTGTTTGTTTTCAAAACTCTTGTTAATATGTCTATTACACTGACCAATGTTCTTCTTTATTTTTATTCACATGGGGGTGGGGTGGGGGTGGGCATGAGTACAAGTACCTGTGGAGGCCAGAAGAGGTCTGATCCCCTGTTTTGGAGTTACAGGAAGTGGTTAGCTACCTGATGTGAGTGTGGGTGCTGGGGACCAAACTTGGATCCTCTGGGAAAGCAGGAAGTTCTCTTAACCACTGAGTTATCTCTCCAGCCCCAAACTGAACAATTTTCTAATCTGAATTTTCCTTGGATCCTGTGAGTAAGTTCCTCTTGGTCATTATGTATAATATTTTTTACCAGGTCGCTAAATTTGTTTTGCTAGTGTTTTATTGTTGTTGTTGTTGTTGTCTTTTTTTCTTTTTAATGGTCATTGATGCTGGTCATGAGATTCAGGGCCCATTGGGATAATATAAGACATCCATCTTGGACTTC
Organism: Peromyscus aztecus; assembly: GCA_902168405.1. Classification (NCBI taxonomy): domain Eukaryota; kingdom Metazoa; phylum Chordata; class Mammalia; order Rodentia; family Cricetidae; genus Peromyscus; species Peromyscus aztecus. Next base: position 32,028 of record CABHPQ010171311.1, on the reverse strand, counting down.
TGACTTAACCACATCTACAAATTAGGTCTTACCAGCAAGTTTTAGGGAAAGGATATGGGCACATCTCAGTGGGCACATCAGTGTTCAAGCACCCTCAGTTGGTGGCTACATTTGAGGTCCATTTGCCCTCTGCACCTTGTAGGTTGGTGGGGCTGATCTGACTTCTTTCTCCATCCCACTTTGTGGGTGGCCTTACACTGTTGTACTGGAGGCTGTGTGTGACTGGGGTGACCATGGAGCACCTGGTGGGGGTTGGGTCCCTGGGGGTTCTGAAGTGGATGTCAGGTTCGTGCAAGGCAGGAAAAACTTCCAGGTCTGTGTCTTGACTCAGGAGCCTGTTTGTTTCTTACACCTGATGAGCTGCTGTAGTTGCTGTCCCACCTGTTAATGTGCTTCCTAGAGATCGTCAGAGCAGTGTACCAACAGCAGCAGACCTGGACAGGTGAGGCCGTGGCAGGAGTGTGGTCACCAAAGGAAGCTGAGGTGGTAATCTGTTCAGAGAATAGCCTGAAGCTCTTGGGGCATGATGTGTGTGTAACCAGAAGGTGCTGGGAACAGGCTGAGGGAGTGGCTCAGTAGGAGGGTAGTGGCCTGGTCTTCAAAAGGCTTCGGTTCCATCTCTAGTATTGGAGAGAGAGCGAGAGAGAAAAAAAATGAAGTAGTGTGGTATTCATGTGGCTACTGTCTTATAGGCTACCATTTGTGCCACATGACTTTGGGCAGGTAGGTGAAGTGTGTAGTGCCTCAGTTTCCCCCTCTCTAAGTGGGGACTATGAAACTAATGACATTTAAAAGGGTATATTCCTGTATTCCCAGCACTTGGGAGGTAGAGGACAGGAGGATCAGAAGTTCAATGTTATCTAATGAGTTTTAGGCCAGCCTTGACTAGTCTACATGAGATTCTGTCTCAGAAAAACAAAACAAATAGCCATGAAAACAAAGGGGTCACTGGAACATGCTCAGGGAAGCCAATTCTCTCTGACAGTCTGCTGTAATGGTCACCTACCAGCTGGTGATCAGGTACAAATGGGAGTTCCCTACCAAGTGCCATTAAACCTTTGCATAGTCCTTCCCTTGGCCTGGAGATGGGGAGGAAGTGAGCCAGGCTCAGGGTATGTGGGAGTTATGGCTCACCAGGTGGTTGGCAGGGAAATTGAGGTAGATCTTGGTGGGCTGTTGCTCTGAGCAAACATTGCGGAATCTTTTCCAATTCCCCGAGACTTGCCAGTATTTATAGGTAGGCCTATTGTTCTGTTAAAAATCTACTTTCATTCAGACTTGTCTCAAATAATTTGCAACAAATTGAGAAAGCTGCTTTTGCACCTAAAATAGACTTCTAACAAAATTAGCAATCAGCCCATTCAGCCTGCATTTTCTAGAGTTTTTGCAAAACTGGATATTTTGGGCTAGCCTGGAGGAGAGAAATTGGCCAGACAGTGGTGCTAATTTTTATGTTAGGCACATTTTTCTTGTTGAGGTCCATCATGGATGTCATGGTTCAGTTATTGTACAGGTTTATAATCTTAGTCAAGGGCTTGCAAACTTTATACTACAGGACCAGGAACTAATATTTTTGGGCTTTGTGGGCTGTGCAGTCTGTCTAACATACAGCTCCTATCGCTCACTGTATTGTACCCCAATAAAAGTTTTACAGACACTGAAGTCTATTTCAGATATATTCATGTTTTTCAAAATATTATCTGATCAATTAAAAGTGTAAGATTTTTTTCAAGGGCTAGAAATTTAGTCCACAACTTTGTACAGACCAAGCGAGTGTTCTACTATTGAACTACACCCACAACCCTGGGGGTTTGTTTGTTTGTTTTTGTTTTTAGACAAGATCTCACTTTGTAGCTTAGGCAGGCTTTTCATTTGCAATCCTTCTGCCTTAGCCTCTCAAGTGCTAGAATTACAGGTCTGCTACCACCACAACTGGCTCAAGAGTCGTTCTTACCTTGCTTTGCTAGAGTACTAGGTGCTGTGCTCTGCCATGCCTTGTTTGCAGAAGAGGGGCCTTAAGTACCGTGTTTATAAGTTTCACATTTTCTGAAGTGCCTTGTGCACAGCTGGTCAGCTGCCAAAAGAGGGAAGCTTTGTCCCTGGAGGAGCGGCTCCCCACTAGTCAGTGTTTGACTGAAGGAGCTGCGATTTGAACCCAGAGCTTAGGCAAACAAACACAGATCTCTGAGTTGATGATATTGTGACGCAAGTGTGTAAGTACCAATGTGGGGAGGCATGGGGGTCAAGCAGTCCGTCACTGGCTCACAGTCTGCCTGGCACACTAGGTTGGCTGTCGCCCGGTAGGCACAGCATGTTAGTCCTACACTGGGTGATGGACCACCTCCTACCTTGGCCTGCATATGTGTGGTTCCAGGCCAGTGAGAGCTGCTCAGGTCTCTGGGAACTTGCTTTCCCCTGTTTCTACTTTGGCTATTACCCACTGTCACCCTCCATGTGGTGGGGTCCGTTTAGTGGCTGCACTTACAATTTGCAAAGATCATTTGACCTAGGATTTGGCCTGCACTGAATGGGCCATAGTCCTCCCTTCCTGGGCACAGGACAGTCCCTTGGTGCATGTGACAATTGGGCTTTTCTGTGGAGTCCATCCCGAATGCATATCCATTGCAATCCCTGGAGTTGCTGCACCCAGAATCCCAGCCTGGGGCTGATTGGGAGGACCCTAGCCACCTGGGGTGATTTCCAGATGTGACATTTTAAAGGCTACTAAGTATGAGCCCTCCTTGGCTGGGCTCTGGCTGGCTCTCATCCTGTCCGGCAGGCTCAGTACAGAGACGCTTGTTTTCGTGTGACGTCAGCTCCTCCGTATCCATGCCGTGTTTTAGTTTGTGCCTCAGCTGCCGGCTGTAGCTTCCCAGGGGAGCCGGGTACCACCCGGGCCTGGAGACATGAGGAGACATGAGGAGGCAGAGATGTGAGAGGCGGGGAGCAGGACAGCCAACCTTCTATTAGATGTCTGCTCCTCCAGCAGTAGCCCACCCTGCCTATTGTCGATCTAGAGACCCACCCTGCCTATTGTCGGTCTGGAGGCCAGGGGATGCAGCATCGACTCCTTAAAGGGACGGAAGATGCCTCCTTGCACGCCCACCTCCGGTAGAGCATAAAGAATTCTGTGCTGAGGAGGCAGCAGAGAAAGCCGGTGAGTAATGCACGACTCTCCTGTGGATTTTCCGCCAGGCCTAAGGTGGTGGCGTTGCAGGCCTCACGAATGCAGTGGCTGGGGCTGTGGAGCACAAGTCAATGCTTCGGGTCTCATCTTGGCTCTGCCACAGCCTGCGTGTTGCACAGATGTTCCAGCACGGAGTGGACTAGGGCAGGGATGCTGCCGCAATATCTCGCAGCAATGTCGGGGGAAGCACACCGAGAGGCTGTTGTTTTCCCCGGTGACAGGTTTTCAGAAAAATAAGCCATAGCGAAGCATGCGGAGCTGCCTCTGCAGCTGATGCAAATGTGAGGGAAGGAAATGTGCACGGATGGTATGTGCTGGAGGCCTGGGGTGGGCAGCTGCTGCAGAGGCTGGTGAGGCTCTGGAAAGCCTCTTTCCTCACTTAGCCGAACCCTGGGAAGCCTCCAGCGTTGGGAGTGTTGCTGTGACTGGGCTTTTACAGCCTGGAGTCTGTGTCGTGGTCAGAACGAACATGCATCTCTGTTGCTTTCTTCTTTCCCTGCATTGCTGCAAGTGGATGGATCAGTGGGGCCACAATGGTGAGGTCTGGGCTCCCGCCCGGCACTCCAACAGCCAGCACCTGTTTCCATAAACAAGTGCATCTCTGGCTTGTAGTCTTCCAGGGGCGAGCCTGCCCTGCCTTTCTGAGCTGTGGCTTTGCACTGGCAACAGCCTCGTGCTGGAGTCTGGGTGACAGGAAAGGCACTGACGTGCACCGGGGTCCTCGGATGTTGGCAGGCAGCGCGGCCTTGGTCCCCGGTTTTCTGTCCTGAAATGGTTGGAGGTAGATTGAGATGGGTCTGAGGGCTGAACGGGATTGAGGGTGAGGGTCATGCATGGGAATGGGGATGCTTTTCTGACGACCATTTTGCAAGGTTTTTTGCTTTTTTTATTTAAACAAAAACAACTACCAGCTTCCCCTACCAAGCTGGCAGGGGCCTTGGGGCCTGGAGAACCAGGTTGTCAAAAGGTAGATCTCCCTCATTTGGAGTGTGCAGGCAGACACCCCCGGGGGGTGGGGGGGGTGGATATAGCGTGCCCTTCCCCCAGGCATGGGCTGTTCGATGCAGCCAGAATGGGTCTTAAGGGTGGGCTTGTTTGTTTTGGGTCCTTGAATTATAAAATGTGACCTGTGGATGGGTTTGAGAGAAGAACAGCTAGCAGGGGTGTTTGGGAGGAGAAACAAGCTGTGTCATAGTTTTCCGGGATGTATAGGTGTCGTGGCCTCTTTCTGTTTGTGAGACTGCTTGCTCGCAGTGCATAGCCAACTTGAACCCTCAGCAAGTGGACCTACAGCCGGGAGACTGGCCCTGGGTCTTGAGATCTTCCTGGTGGGTTTTGGCCTAGTGTTCCTTGGTAGTTTTCACAGAACCATGGTCAGGGACAGCTTGCAGGAGCCAGGGCCCTCCCCACAAAGCTATCACTTAGGATGCTGGCAGAACACAGAATGGATCATGACTGCATATTACCTGTTTTTGTGTCTTGGCCAAGTCTGCATAGAGACCACCCTCTTGTCTAAGCTGCATCAGCCTTCAGTGGACTCCTTTTCCCATGTCTTTGTAAAGTTCAGCGGCATCAGTGGTTATGTAAGAAGTTAGCTGTGAGCTCCATTCTTGCCTCCCAGATTTTGTCCCTGAGCCTCAGGCTGCTGTCTTGCAGCACTTGCTGGCCTGACTTTCATTCCTGTCATGCAGGTCAGAGTGCCCATGGGGTCCCTGGAGCCCCTACGGTTCATTCCAAGAGCGGCAGGTAGGTTCCCCAATGGCTTCAGACCTCCAGCTGGGGTGTAGGAACTATTGGAGTTTCGCTGTGGGGCCAGTGAATGTTCTTGGAAGTTTTCCCACATCGTGTTGTCTAATCTCTGATAGGTCTGTAGAGTGACCAGATGAGCCAAGGTCTGACCACCAGGAGGACTGTCCAGGGGTTTGGGCTCCAAACTGCTGGGAGTCCTGATAGAGTGGTTGTTCCCTTTGCTGATCTGGATCTGTTGTGAGGATGTACTGAGCAGGGACCATCTTGGGTAAGGGGAGCACTTCTGAATGGGCTGTTTTGTGGGGCAATATCTGAAGAATCCAGAATATTTCATTTTTGAACTTGTCCCTTGGTATCCTAGGCATTGATGGTTCTGGCATCATCTTGTTCACTTACTGCCCCCTTGCTATCTCGTGCCACAGGGCCTTTGCTTATACTGTGTCCTCCCTTTCTGGTAGGATAAACGGTACTGTGGCCATAGTTCCCACAAATTTACTTCCTAGGAAAGTCAAGAACCCCGAGGAGTCCAGCTCTCAGCTAAGGGGTCAAGCAGGGAGCAGGCTCAGTGTGTGTTGCTTTAAGATGGATCAGAAAAGCCTTGTCCAAAGGGAGCTGTCTCAGTCTGTCACTTTTTCAGTTCGGATCTAGAGACAGCCTGGCATCCCCCTGCCCCAGTATGTTTGGACACTGGTTTATTTTTAGGACTATCCTAAATATGTGGAGTAGGGCACCTCATTATGACAAGCTGCTTTCCTGCTTCTGTCTCTGAGGCCTCTGCAGAAGCTGCCAGATTCCACCCCTCTCCAGGTGGCCACAGGGAACCAGGTGCCCGTTTGAACAGAGAGACAGGTGTATGACAGTGTGAGAACGTTTCCGTTGCCACGCTGTGACAGGAGGCTGCCTCAATTTCCATTTGGTTCTTTATTGTTTTGTTTTTACATTGTGGGGGTTTGAATGTGTTCTGATCTTGTGTGTGTGTTTGTGGTGTGTGTCTGTGGAGACCAGAGTCAACGTCAGGTGTCTTCTGTTTTGAGAGAGGGTCTCTTACTGAATCTAGAACTCATCAGTTTATTCAGGCTGCCGACAGCGCACTCTGGGGACCTGCCTGTCTCTGCATCCCCGGCACTAGGCTTGCTACTTTATGTGGCTGTTGATGTGGGTGCTGGGAACCCAGACTCAGGCCTTTGTACTTTTGTGACAAGTACTTTACCAACTGAGTCATCTCCTTTTCACATGTCTCTTTTGTTGGAGATTCTGAAAAGTCTGGTTTCCAACAAGATGGAGCCACCATATGTTGGCAAGCAATGAAGTGTCTGAGTGGTCTACAGGCTGCCAGTGCCTACCTCTGGCTGTCCTGGTCACGGTCCCTGGACATGGCCTTGATTTGCTCTTCGGTGAAATAGTGTTGAAAGCATCAATTCATGATGAGCAGAGCGGTCCCAGTCAGAAAACTGTTCTGGTGAATGCTCATTTGTAAACTCAGCATTGTATATTATTTTTGCCTGGTTTTTAGGTTTGTTTGGGTTTTTTTTTTTGGGGGGGGGGGGTGTCTCACTGTGTAGTCCTGGATTGTCTACTCAATATGTTGACCAGGCTGACCTCAAACCCACTTCTGCCTCCTGAGTGCTGATCAAAGGTGTGTATCAGCATTCTTGGCTGTAACTAAACGTTTATATTGAATATTTCTGTTTTAGTGTTGGGACTGGGAAGGGACAGGACCCCATTTCTCTCAACCAGGTCTGACCCTTATTTCTTCTTGGGATCATTTCGACCATGGCAGTTTCTTTTTGACATTTATTTCCAAGTTTCTATGTAATACATTGGTGTAGTAGACTTTTTAATCTAAGTCAGTTCTTGTTTGCCATGCTCCCTGGTTCAGTCAGTTCAACTCTCCCTGTCTCTTCCCCCACCCCAATATGATTGGGTCTTTTGTTTGTTTGTTGTTTAAAGATTAGTTTATTTTTATTTATGTATATAAATGTGTATGTGTATGTGTCCCATATGGATGCAGTGCCCAGGAAGGTTGGAAGAGTGCATCAGAGCCCCTGAAATGACAGTTAAAGACAGTTGTGAGCGACCATGTGGGTGCTGGGAACCAAACCCAGGTCTGCAGGAGCAGCAAGTGTTCTCTAGCTTCCCATTTACTGTTTAATCACTGCACACTATTAGCCGTACAGTAACTTTCCCATTTTTAGGAAACTTTTGGTTTTCCTTGGAGCATTCTTGATTTGTCTTTCAGAGTTTTTGTTTGTTTGTTTGTTTTGTTTGTTTGTTTGTTTGTTTTTTACTGGTTTGGTTTAGACAGGGTATTATGCATCCCAGGTTGGGCTCAAACTGGATGGGTAAGTCAGTCAAGGATGACCTTGAACTTTGGATCCCACTGCCTCCGTCTCTGCCAGTTGAGCTACATCCCTAGCTTCTCTCAGTTTTTAAATTTTCAAAATTTGTTATTACTGTGTGGCTGTGAGAGATGGTGCACATGATGGTTGTGGGGCGTTAGTGTGCCACAGCACACGTGGAAGACAACTTTTTGGAATCGGTTCTTTCTTTCTACTTTTTTTTTAATGTAATCCAATTTTATTTTTTCTTTTGTCACTTATAGCAAACAATACTTCCAGCCAGTTCTGTGGCTCTTCTCAATGATGCTTTTGAGAGAAAAAAGAGATAAACTCCTATCCCAACTATGGTGATGAGTGTGCCTCAGTTTCTCAGCCTGTAGCAGCAAGCCCTTTGTCCGGTCACTTGCCCTGGCAGAGTCAGCACATGAGGTTAACAGAAACCCTTTCTTTGCATACCCGTGCTAAAGAAAGAGTTCTTTCTATATTTTTATTTATTGTTTTATTGGTGTCTAGCTGAGCTTTATTTTGGTGGTGGTCATTTTGGTTTGCTTGTTCCCGTCTTTTTCTTTTCTTTTTTTAATTCTTCTCATATATCACAACCCACCCACGATTTCCCCAGTAGGCATTAATCCCAGCACCCAGAAGGCAGAGGCAGGTAGATTTCTGAGAGCTCCAGACTAGCCTGGTCCACAAAGTGTGTTCTTTCTACTTTTGATGTGGGTTGTGACTCAAACTCGGGTCTCCAGCCTTGTGCAGCGGCCCACTGAGGCATTTCATCAGACTACTTTCAGTGTTTTTGAGAAGTCCTGTTTTCCCATTGTGGGAGCCTTCCCTCTGTGCGTCCAGTTCTTGGGCACTACCAACCTCCTCGTGCATGTTCCAGGACCTTCTGAGCCCAGCCCAGAAGTGCTGCCACCTCCTCTGCTGGCTCTCTCGATCCAACCTGTCTCCTTTTCCTTTCTTGGTATAACTTATGGTTGAGGTCCATTCCAGAGATCCAAGAAGGAGGACAGGGGTGGTAAAGTTTTAAATTCTCAAAAGTGTGGTGTCAGGTCACCTACGTATAAAGTATGTCTATGATGACCCTCACGTTAGCTTCTGGCTTACCGTGCGATTCAGAAGTCAGGCATTTTGGAGAGAGTGTGTGTGTGTGTGTGTGTGTGTGTGTGTGTGTGTGTGTGTGTGTTTCTCCTCAAGGATTTTAGTATCTTTTTACTTATCTGTGTGTTCTCAAGTTTCCTGGTAAACATCCCTTGATGTAGGGCTTTTGGGTCTATTGTGCTAGGAACTTTGAGGGAGGACACACATGCTGTTTGGATGTGAGAAGCTTCATAGTTGTGTTTTCTTGCATGACTGACTTCCTTTCTGCTGTCTTTAGAAGTCCCCTCTGGTCATTGGTTGGGCCTTCTAGACTGGTCCTCCAGTCTTCCCTGTCTCCTATCTCTGTGTGTCTTTTTTTTTTTTTCAGGTATCACCCGGTCTTCTTGCCCAAACCATCCCTTAACTCTTTAAATGCCATCCCGTCCCTCCTCCGGTATTTTGTAGAATCTTGATTTATATCCTAGGCTGCCCCGGTACTTACTGTGTAGGCCAGGCTAGCCTCAAACTTTAACAGTCCTCCTGCCTCAGTCTCCCAAGTGCTGGGGTTTGCCACTGCTCCTAGCCCATTCTTACCTTTGAGCTTTCAAGAGATCTTTGATTTGTCCTTTTTAAAATTGTGTCCATCTCTTGGGCTAGAGGTAGAGCTCAGTTAGCATGCAGGTGTCCTGAGTTCAACCCTCAGGACCCCATGAGACTGAGTGTCATGACGCACATCTGTAATAGCAGTATTTGGGAGGTGGAAGATCAAGACCCCATATTGCAGTCAGTTGTCTCCTGGCTTTTCTTGGCAGGGACAGTTTCTCAGGTGGGCTTGTTTCTGTTTTGTGAGAATTGGAAGGTGCTGGCTGGGTGTGCGACACCCTTCACTTGGGTTTGTCTGGTTCTTTCTCATCTAGTCTGCTCAGGTTTGGGAAGGAAGACTTGGAGGTGAAGGGCCACCTTGTCATCATCTCAGGCTGTCTAGCATCCACACAGCTCAGCCCTGCTAATGTCAACCACCTGGCTAATGTCTCTCCACCAAGAAATGGCCCTCCCTGCTCCTCACTGTGTAGAAAGATGTTTGGCACAGCCTATGCACAAGGTGGGTTTCAGTGTCCTTCTTGAGAGGGGAGGTGCTATACACCTGACACTCAGTCTTCTGTGTGAGAATCTTGTCTCTTCTCCCATTTACTGATTTGCTGGATCTCCCTCCTGTCAGAGTGTCATGTTAGAGTCTGAGTTAGAGTCTCCTACTTGTTCTACCGCCCCAGGTGACCTGGCCTTAGGCTTTGGAGCTACTTTGGGTTTGCTCTGATGGATGGTGACAGGGGGCCGAGCGGACATGGATCTCTGGGTGGATGTGGTGGTTTGAATGAGGATGGCCCCCATAAGCTCATACATTTAAGAGCTTGGTCCCCAGTTGGTGGAATTGTTTGGGAAGAATTAGGGGATGTGTCACCGGGGACAGCCTTTAAGATTTCAAAAGACTCCCTCCATTCCCGATGCGTGCCCTCTCTCCTCCACCAAGGTGTGTGAGCTCTCGGCTCTTCCACACCGATGTTCCCCCTTGTCCCTTCTGTTCTGGGTGCCGTTTCCTCCTGAGGATGTGTGTCTGGGAGGGGGTATGCGGCTTCGTGTGTGTCCAAGTGTCCGCAGAGAGGCTGCAGGCATCTGAGTCCTTCAGGACAGACTTGATAAAGCTCAACCTTGGAGCTGCTGTTTGTCTCGCTGCCTTAGGCCAAAAGGCAAGGGGGGAGGATTGGCTTTGAGCAGGGACTGTATTTAATCACTTTGTGACTACAAGACACTTGATTAAAGTGTCCATGCTTGGTGAGTGTTCAACACAGACTGGGAGTCAGGAGTTGTACCTGTGGCCTGTCTCCCTGACTTAAATACTTCCGCCAGGCAGACTCCAGGCTCACACAGTCGGCCACCAGGGGTAGAGCCTCATCTCAGGGGCTTTAGAGAAAGACTTCAGGGAGGTGACTGGCTTCCCTTTGGTTTGTCACCTGAGGACCCTTGCCTGTGCCTGTCACAGCACATCAGGGTTGTATCTGTTTGGTTACATGGACTGTCCCTCACCTTCATAGCACTTAAAAATCTGTACATAGGTGGGTGGGGGGTTCTGGGGGTAGCCAGCTGGGTGGCAGGTGCCTACCTCAGGTAGCTCCTTCATTCCTTTTATCTTTTGTCTCAGTCAGTTTGGAGAGGGAGCTGCTTTCCGACTGCCATGCTATTGAAGTCAGTTTTAAGTTCCTCAGACCCAGTTCTCCATGGCACACTCTCTCCTGTAAGACTGGCCTAAAAATCTTTAGACCCCCTTTGAAATTACAGCAGGTCCTCAGTTTATAATGGGCTTGTGGGGCTCATTGTACAACCCACTGGTGGCACACCCCTAAAACCCCAGCAATCAGGAGGATCGAAAGTTCAAGGCTACCCTGTGTTGCAAAGGATGAAACTTTAAAAAAAAAAAAAAAAAAAAAAAGAAAGAAAGAAAAAGGAAAAAGAAACTTCAAATAAAAAGTGTTTTTATTTATTCATTTTAAACGCATAACCCTAGGATTGGAGAGATGGCTGGATGGCTTTAGTACACAATAGCATATGTTGCTCATGCAGAGGACTTGGGTTCAGTGACTAGAACCCATATGGTAGCTCACAATCATCTGTTAACTTTGGTTCCAGGGATCAGTTATCTTCTTCTTACCTCTTCTGGCACCATGGTGAACACACATACATGCAGGTGAAATACTCATACCCAAAACTAATCCTCTTTTAAAAATCTATTATATTTATATAAATAACATTATTTAATAGAATCTGTTTTCTTTTTATTTATTAATTTTTGTAGTGCAAGGGCTCAAACCTGGAGTTTTGACATGCTAGGCAAGTGTCCTACCACTGAACTACACCCCAGCTCTTTTTACATTTTCTAATTTGAGGCAGTATTTTCCTAAGTTGCCCAGGCTGTCCTTGAACTCTTGTCTTCCTACTTCAACCTTCCCAGGAGCTGAGATTTCGGGTCTTTGCCACCAGGCCTGGCTATACAATTGTTCTCAAGCAAAAACAAACAAAAATTAATGACCACCAGGAGCAGATAGATTCTTGTTCCTGCCTCTGTGTCCAGTCTGTTTTAGATGCTGGTTTCAGTTGGAGTTGTGAGCAGAACCAGTACAAGAAGCAGCTCAGAGTATTTTAATCCTAGATAAATGTGGATATTCTTTGGTGTTTCTCTAAAACCCGCCTGTTGGTTCCTGTAGGGTAGTTCAGTATTGGGGTGATTTCTCACCTTACCATAGAACCCAGGGTGAGGCTCTCATTTGAACAGGACGTTAACGTGTTGGCGTTTGGTCTGGGAATGCGGCACTCTCAGTGGGCCTCACCAGTTCTGGCAGTGCCACAGAGGGCTCCTCTGCCTTCACGAGAGGATTCCATCTGTTGCCATGCTCACTGGAGAAGTGAATGTCGTCCACTGGACACAGTGTGAACTCATGGCTCCCTCACAGGATCTTAGCGATCTAAGGATCCCCATACCTGGCTGAGCTTAGCTAGTTGCCCCTGTCCATCATGTTCCCACACATGTCTGACCACAGATGTGCCATCCTTGTGTCAGGAGTCTGCAGCTCTATACATGGTCAGCTGAGCCCTGGGGACTATGGGTAGATGAGCTGAGCAGTGAGGCATTCGGAGTCATCTGTCCCTGGGTCCCATCTCACACAGGCCACCCAGTCCTGTGCCCGTGTGGCTACACCCCATCACCAAGGAGAGGCAGGCACAGAGTACAGGGCAGATGTCATAGGTAGGTTGTAGGTGGGGGTCCCCTGTCAGCTGGTCTAGGAGTCTAAATGAACTCAGGGTATGCCTTGAGACAGGACAGTGGAAGGGGCAGAGGACCTGGATAACATGTCTGAGTCCCTGTCGCCCTCAGCTTAGGTTGTCTGTGGCCTATGAATAATTGCAGGCTGTGGAATTGTAATCCTTGGGAAATATATGTTCTGGCAAAAATGTATCAGTAGCATTTTCAAAATCCTTGCATACTCATTTAAAGAGAAGTCAAGGATGTTGAGTAAAGATGCAGTCTGCCCTTCAGGGATGTTCACAGTGTACTGCACAACTGCCCTACCTGGAGCCATGCTATGTGGTACATGCAAAAATTCCATGTTCTGCACTGCACTCAGAAAACAGGCTCAGGCCTCTTACCCACTGTCCCACTGCTTGCCAGCCAGAGAATCTGGGATCAGCTTTCAGTGCAGCCAAAACCCAAATAGCCTGCCACAGCGCTTTTATTTCCCCCATTTGCCGTGCATATACAACTTTGTTTTTGCTTGTTTGTTGTTTTGGTACTTGACATAGTCTTGCTATAAAGCCCAGGCTGGCCCAGAACTCCCAAGCCTGCCGAGCACTGGGATTATAGGCTATATATTCGTTAAAAAACAAAAAAAATCACCTGTCATCTGTCTAGCTGCTTAGAGCCTACGTGCGTAGTAATTCTGTTATCAAGCATGTAGGAACATCTACAAGTGCAGAGAGCAAGATTGGATGGTGGGGAGGCTGCTGACCCCGGTTCCCTGTCCCCTTGGCAGTGTCAGTATTGTGGGGTGGGTTTTCCAAATCCTGCCTGTCTGCTGTGGGCTTGCAGAGCAAATTGGGTTTCTCTTCTGCCTTCACTTGTATTGTGATAACATTGTCTGTCGTCCAAGGAGCTGATCTTTCTCTCCTCAATGTTAAAAATGAAAACTAACATTAAGTCAGGATTTTGTGTGTGTGTGTGTGTGTGTGTGTGTGTGTGTGTGTGTGTGTGTGCGCGCGCGCGCCTATGGAGATCAAAGAACAACTTTCAGGAACTGGTTCTCTCCTGCCACCATATGGGGATTCAGTAATCGAATTCAGGTAGTCAGTTTGTGACAGGTGCCTTTACCCACTGAGCCATCTCATCTGAGGCATTAATTTCACCATATTTAGCCAGTAGGAGCTCCCTTCGCAGCCCATGTGCGTTGACATATGTTTCTCTATTTTCTGACATGACGATCACCTTGCACTTACCTGCTCCAGCCTGAAATGAGCCTTGCCTCTGAGGCACCTGGCTTTCTTCTGCTGGTAGAGAAAGGCATTTAGAAGCCATCCTGAGTGTTACTCGCTGCTGGGCCTTGTGGACTGTGGGTTGGACCGAGCTTAATGTCGGGTTTGCATGGCCTCCCCTCCTGTGCTGGACCACGACTCCCCCAGCCTAGTTCCTCTGCTCTTTGCTTTAATCTCCCAGGTCAGCCATTAGCCAGCCACATCCACCCCGGTGCTCTGGCCCCATAGGCAGACACAGACATTCTGGAGTAGCCCCACCACTGTGTACAGACATAAATTCATAGGGCTCTAGCCTGGGAATACTTCTTGATGTGCTTGTCCCAGGATGCTCTGCCCTGGATATCATGGTCAGTTGGGTTCATTCATCTGTTTGCATTAGTTTTAGTTGTTTCCCCATTCTTATTTTATTTGGGAATTGTGTAAATCATTAGCAGGATTTAAAAAATGAAAACCTGGCCAGGCGGTGGTGACACGCACCTTTAATCCCAGCACTCAAGAGGCAAAGGCAGTCGGATCTATGAGTTTGAGGCCAGCCTGGTCTACAGAGTGAGTTCCAGGACAGCTAGGGCTATATAGAGAAACCTTGTCTCAAAAAACAAAACAAAAATCACACATGTGTGTGCACATTTGCATCTTTCAATTCTATAAAGTGTAGCCTAGCATTTATTCTTGTCTGTGTTTTACTTTCTCTCATTTAGTTAAAAAATTTAGTTGTATTTATTTATTTGTGTGTATGTGTACATATGTGTGGATATGCTTGCCACAATGTGTATGTGGAGGTCAGAGGACAACTTGCAGGACTCTCCTTCCACTGTTGAGTCCTAGGAATCAAACTCATACCCTCAGACTTGATAGCCAGGGCTTTACCCACTGAGCCGTCCCATCTGCCTGTCAACTTTTTTTTTTTTAATTATAACTTTTTGTATGTATTTAGGTAGGATGAGAATAGAAATAAAAAAAAACCCACAAATTTAAATACCAACAAAGACCAAAGTTAATGTAATCTAGGAAAATGGCATTAATTAGACCCATCATTTATTGTCTGCTTGACATATTTCTGTATTTCCCCCAATATTTTCTACTGGTGAACAATTTGATTTTTACTCAGCTGACAGTTTTTCAATATTTTCATTTTTTGCAAAAATCTCCAGAGAATTCAGCCTTTTTTGTAATAGGGTAAGCAAAAGGAAGAAAAAAATTTATTTATGACTATTTAGAAAATCTTTTCAAATTGGGCATAGTGGTGTGTGCTGGTAATCCCAGGTCTTCGGAAACTGAGAAAGGAGGATCAGTAATTCAAGGTCAGCCTGGTGTGTGCACACCGTGAGGAGTTAAACACCTTTTTTTGAAGCATTAAGATGAGTCATTATGTGAGAAATCTCAAAATATCCTACAGACCTGCAGATCTTCAGTAAAGAAAATGAGTGAGATTTTCCCTGAAGTATGAGGGGCTGTGGGGGTGGCTTAGTCTGTAGGGCGCTTGTTGTGAGGCATGAGGACATGAGTTTCTTTCAGAACTGTCAGAAAAAATAAAAAGAAAGAAAAGCTGGGCATGGTGGCACACTGCAATCCAGCACCGGAGAGGCACAGAAAAGAGGATCCCTGGGTCTCTTGGTGAGCCCTAAGTCCCAGTGAGAGATCCTGTCTCAAAAAACAGGTGAGCAACTCCTGAGCAATGCTACCCAAGGTTGCCTCTGGTCTCCAGATATATGAGCACACATGCACATCTGAACATACATGACCGTGAACATGTATACACAGAGAGAGAGAGAGAGAGAGAGAGAGAGAGGAGTCTTTTCCCCAAATTTGAAACAATCCTAAAATTTTATGTCTCACCATATTACCTACCACTGTTAAGGTTGGAGGATGGGGAAGTTTTGTTTTGTTTTGAGACAGGGTCTCACTATGTAGCCCACAATGGCCTAGGACTCACAATTCTCCTATCTCAGCCTGATGAATGTTGGGGTTAGGTATGTGCCATCATTTCCAGCTCCTTTATTTATTTATTTATTTATTTATTTATTTATTTATTTATTTATTTATTTATTTATTTTTCTGGGGTTTTTTTTGGGAGGGGAGGGTTGTTTTGTGTGTGTATGTGTCTGTGTTTGCATGGTGGGGGCATTGTCCACATGTGTGTACATGCATTTAATAGGAAAAAAAAAAACCTCTATCTCTCTTCCACTTTATTCATCAAGACATGCTCTTTTTTTGAGTGGAGTGAAGTTTTATTGCGATGTGCCATCTCTCTCTCTCTTTTTTTCTTAATTAAGAGATTTTTCTATTCATTTTACATACCAACCACAGATTCCCCTGTCCTCCCTCCTCCCTCACACAGCCTTCCCCCTAACCCACCTACCATTCCCACCTCCTCCAAGGCAAGGTCTCCCATGGGGAATCAGCAGAGCCTGGTACATTCAGTTGAGGCAGGTCCAAGCCCCTCCTCCCTGCACCAAGACTGCACAAAGACAGACATGCTCTCTTAATCAAACCCAGAACTCGCTCACTTACGAGCTTGCTCAGGAGAATCCCATCTTTGCCTTCTGAGACTGGAATTATAGGTAGTGGCCATGCCTGCCCAGCTTTTTTGTGGGTTTCTGGGGATCCAAACTCCAGTCTTCATACTTCATCAGTCACTTAACTACTGAGCCTTATCTCCAGCTCCTTTTTACATTTTTTTTAATAGAACCCTGGGGCCCTGTGCATGCCAGGCAAGTTCTCTAACCCTGAGCTGTATCCTGGCCCTTCATTTAGTTTTAAACAAAGGAGATTCTGTAAAAAAACAAAAACAGAATATAGGATAGGTTTGAGGTGTCACCATGTTGGGGATAAAGACAAGACCTGCTGATAGCTGGGACTGTGGTGCCGTCCAGCACCACATCAGCATGTTGGCCTGTGTCTTGAGATGCCAGGTAGTTCAAGTGGCTCATTACCCTGTTCATAAAACCTATACTCAGAGGAGGTTTAATAATGCCTTCTTTTTGCATTTATTATTTTGTTCTCATCCCACCTTCTGTAAAAGTTTGATGTCATATTGCCAAGAAGAATATCCCAAGATATCTGAGCAACAGGTAGTTGTGTCACCCATAAAAACTATTGCATAAAGAATAAAGCATAGTTTGGATAGATTTGGGGTTTTGTTTGTTTCTTTTCCTGAAACAGCCTCTCAGAGAAGTTACTACTTTTTGCTTCTGTTTTTAATGGACTGACCCACTATGCAAAGCAGGGCTGGGCTCTCTTTTCTCTGAGAACCTGCATTTAGCATTGTGTGATGGTGCAGTTGGTCAGAATGGTCAGCACTTGTACCTCGGGAAGGCCCATCCTAGGGGATGCTGGAGATGGGTGTGAGGGGCAGGCTGCTTGGTGACTGGCACGTGTTGGCTGCCTGGATTCTTGGCTTGAAGGCATCCTTTGTTCTGACAATAGTGCTGTCAGCTCTGAATAGTGCTTTCTTTCCTGCTGTGTGCAGAGGGGGTTCAGGCCCTCAGGTCTGGAGTGGTGATTCCGTGGCCTCTGTTTCTGCAGCCTTAGGAAGGTCACTTTGCTGGTTCCTTAGCTAACTGGTTCAGGTACCTCCCTCTCCTTGGTCACCCGTCCCTGCAGTGGATCCTATATTAAGGGAACCAGGGCTGTAGCCCGTCCTTACCAGACTCTGTGCCCTTCTACCTTCATAGGGGTTAGTCAAGACAAAACTGGGGCTTTCTGCTTTTGGCTTTACTGTTTGCTCAGACAGTTTCTCCACAGGAGATCACAGTGCACCTGCACACTGTTCTATCCATACTCTTCCTCCAGAGTCTGCTCAAAGACCGTGTTCTCCAGGTCTCTTTTTGTGAAGTCTCACCCCCTAGTGTGCCCCCACCCCGTGAAGGTTTTCAAAGGGTGGGATCCATCTGCTTTGGTCTTGGTGCATCCTTAGGTCTAAAAGTCCATTCCTGGGATCCCCCGCAACCACCCCTCCTCCGGCTCCCTACCTTGAGCTAAGCATCCTTCAGTGAAGATGGTCTGGTGAGTGATGACCTACATCAGGAGCTGCTTCCAGAGGCCCCAGAGCCAGGTCTGCCAGGAGGAGCTGAACCTTGCCTTTCCTCTGGTCCACGTGCAGTGTCACTTTATCTAGGTCAGGCTGTGGGCACTGTGGAGCCAGCCCGGAATGGGTTACATGTGCCCATCTCACATCTCCAGGGGCCGTAATAGCAGCAGAGGGAAAGGTCTTTGACATTTGTATTTTAAAGTTGTAAAAACTCTACATGCTGATGACACAGAATCTGAAATGCACAGCAAAGTGTTAGAAGAAAACTAAGTCATCTATCCTGGTACCCTCTAGAGGGCACACCTTCCTTTTGTTCTAAGAGAGCCTTATGTACTTATTACTTTTTAAAGAAAACTCTGGTGGTACAATGTTAGTTAAACCTCTCAGTTATTGGCTAACAGCTCCTGAGTCCTTGGTGAGGGCCCTGCAACCCTTCCTCCAGTGAGTAGTCCATGCAGCTTCCTTCCCTGGGTCCAGGAGCCCAGCTTCTCTGGAAGGACATCAGTGTGTTTTATTTTTCAAAGATTTGAGAATGTTCTGAGGATCTAGTTCAGTGGTAGAGCACTTGCCCAGCATGTACTACCTGGCCCCGTCCGCCACCAAAAACTGAGAAAATGAAACCAACCAGTATATATAGTTAACTTGTCCGCAGCAAAGCAGAATATTGCCATTTCCCCATCTCCCCTGATCCCCACCCCAGGCTGGGAGAAAATGACCAGGACTCTGGATAGGCTCTGATGACCCTAGGAAGTTGCCATCTGTGGTGGTTTGAATGAGATGTCCCTCATGGTCTCAGGCATTCGTAGATCCCCAGTTGGTGGCACTGTTTGGGTAGGCGTAGGACGTGCGGTTTTGCTCAGGAAACATGTCACTAAGGGAGGACTTCAGGGTTTCAAAGACTCACACCATTCCCACTTTGCTCTCTACTTCCTGCTTGTAGTTCAAGATGTCAGTTCTTCCCTTCCAACTCTCCCTGTCATGCCTCTGCTCTACCATCATGGACTCTTACCCTCTGGAATAAATTCTATAAGTTGCCTGGGCCACGGTATTTATCACAGCAATAGAAAAGTAACTGATATGCCATCTCATTCCCTTATTAGACTTTGTAATGATGGTGTCTTGAGGATCATCTGCTGCCTACCTTCCCAGCAGTGCCCTATTGGTGGTCATCCTAAGTCCTGTGTTTGCACCTTGGTGGCATTCAGTCACCCTACCTAACCCCTGTGACCATCTTCTTGATGAATTGAGACGGGGAAGGATTTAGCAAAGTAACTTCACTCTCTTCCTGGTTTCTCAGTATATAGACTGTATGGACCCTGGAGACCAGGAAGGACAGTTGGAGGGTGGCTAGTTGTTTAAGAAGACTGGATATTAGCCAAGCAGTGGTGGTGCATGCCTTTAATTCCACCACTTTGGGAGGCAGAGGCAGGAGGATCTCTGAATTTGAGGTCAGCCTGGTCTACAGAGTGAGTTCCAGGACAGCTAGGGCTACACAGAGAAACATTGTCTTGAAACAACGAGAGAGAGAGAGAGAGAGAGAGAGAGAGAGAGAGAGAGAGAGAGAGAAAACGAGAGAACACCAATGCTCCATGGTAGTGAGAAAAGGGGAAGAGGCTGAGCCAGGGGCTTACATATACATGGGTGGGTGGGCAGAGTGGCACCCTGGGGTTTACATGGTTTGGATTAATGGGGAGTTGGAAATGGCCTTCAGATTTGATCATGGAATACCGGTGTGGTAGTCTGAGTTAGCATGGCTGCCGTAGGCTCATTTATTTGAATTATATGTTTAAATACTTGATCCCCAGTTGGTAGAACTGTTTGAAAAGGATTAAGAGGTGTGGCCTTATTAAGGAGTTGTGCCACTGGGGGTGAGCTTTGAGGTTTCAGAAGCTTACTCCATCCCCAGTTCTCTGCTTCGTGCTTGTGGATCAGATGTGAGCTCTCAGTCACTGCTCCCCCTCCATTCCAGTCTGCCTGCTGCTGTGCTACCCTCCATGTCCCTCTGGAACTGTGTGCCCCAGATTAAATGCTGTCTTTAAAAAGTTGCTTTGATTATGTTGCTTTGTCACAGCAGTAGAAAAGTAACTAAGATAACCTGCAGAGCCACATCCACTCCCATCTTTTCTGCCCTCTATCCATACTTCTTAGGACAGAATCCAGGCTGGTAATACCCTCCTCTTGAAAGGGACCACAAAGGGCTTTCAAGCCATAAAATTTTGTGCAGATCAGAGAAACCAGGATTGTGTTGCCAAAAAGAGGACCAGTTGTCTGCGTCTGGGCGCCTGAGGGGGTCACTCTTTGTAACCCAACACAGTTCTACAAGAACCGTTTGGGGACCATTAGAGGGTGTTGGGGGACTAGGGAGGCTGGGCAGTGTGACCACAGTCAAAATTATGGGGC
Source organism: Peromyscus aztecus (assembly GCA_902168405.1). Taxonomy (NCBI): domain Eukaryota; kingdom Metazoa; phylum Chordata; class Mammalia; order Rodentia; family Cricetidae; genus Peromyscus; species Peromyscus aztecus. Next base: position 12,167 of record CABHPQ010171311.1, on the reverse strand, counting down.
TTTGTGGCCCTTGGGCCCTGGTGTCCACTGGGCCTGCAGAACAAGGTGATGCTGTGAGCTGGCCTTCCACTGGCCTGGGGCTCAAAGATCCTCCCAGTTTTCCAGTATTCCTGTGTTCTTTGAACATGGTGCTGTTGTGCTTATGTCTGAGTGTAAGACCTGAGCTTGGTGTCTGCCTCAGGAGTCAACATGTCAAAGATAGTAATGCAGGTGAGTGGCTTTGTTCTAAATCTGTCTTCTCTCCTAAGAGCAGTGGTGCTTACAGAGTGGAGCTTCTCACCAGAGTCAGTTCTGGGGTCTACTCTCCTTGTCCTTTCTTCAAGGTCCCAGGCACAGTTGTTCCTTGGAGTTGGGGACACGAGCAAGGGACTCAGAGTTCTTTCCAGGACTGTTGTGTTCAGAGCCTGGAATAAGGTCTGAGTGAAGGTGCTCAGAGTGGAGGGTTGGTGGTGGAGACCCTTGGGGACAGGGTTTGGCCTTTGTGGTGTCTTCTCCGTGTAAGTTCCCAAAATAAAACACCACAGCTGGATGCTGAGAGTTTACACACAGGCTGAAGGATGGCAGTCCAAGGTCAGGACCCTGGCACTGGTTTCTGGTGAGGTCTGCTTTCTAAGGACCCCTTTTATAAGACAATCCCTCCCTGAAGGGTCCATCACCGTGGTCTGCTCATCTTCTAAAGATCCTAACCTGTCACAGGGAGTTAGGATTTGACACAGACTTGTGGAGAGTCGCACACTCAGCCACAGCACCAAACCTGCAAGAAAGAAGGGTACACAGTCGGTGCCACACCAGCAGAGGTTTTGCCTCCTACATCACAGCCTAAAACCCAGGTGTGGGCAGGACTTTGAGAAAGACGCTTCCTTTTTCCTTGGCTTATAGATAGCTGCCTTTGTCTTCTTATAAGTTCAGCTCCTAGCCTGGCCCTTGAGAGGTGATATACCCACGGGTCATGTCATGGGCTGAGAAGTCTTTCGTTCCAGCTGCCCCAGGCCTTCTGTTGGAGATGCATCAAAACTGTCCACCCATCCCAATGATCATGTAGCTGGCCATATACTGTTACCCTGAGGTCTATGTGGCAGGGCTTGGCTCAGTGTCTCTGTAGTGTGCTATTGACCCTTACCCCATCATGAGAACACTGCTCTTTCCCCTCAACCAGCTCCCTTCCTCCTAATGCTGTCCCAAGACTTCTCTGGATACTTAGAAATGGACCCTTGAATATTTGTTCTGTTTTTGCAGTGCTGAGGATGAACACAGGGTCTTGCGTGTGTCTGACAAGCATCCCGCCGTTGTATACACCCACCAAAGCTGTGTCTTCTGCAGCCCCATTTCCCATTCCTGTCCCTGTGTCTGTGGTTTTGCTCAGCTGACATAATGTGGCCTTCCAGTCAGCAGAGCATGTGGGAGCCAGAACCAGCCCAGACAGACTTGGCAGTCTAGGGTTCTAGAAATCCCGGCTGTGGGATTTAGTTGTTTTGGTTTAAGGGTTTAGGTTTATTCATTTTTAAATTTTGTTGCATGCAAATATTTTAACCATATTAAACAAACTCTCCACATCCGACTTGCAGACTACTTTTTCTTTCTTTTTTTTTTCATTTTTCTTTGTTAAGAAATTTTCTACTCATTCCACATACTATCCACAACCCCCCCCCACTACTTTTTCTTTAATCTACACATTTGATCCAAGCAGGTGACAATGACCACTGTGTAAATGTCACATACCAGTGTGCCTTCCCACAAGTGTGCTGTAATAGAGACTTGTCATTTATGTTGGTTGGCCTGTTAATTGTGGCAAAATACACATAAATCGGGGCTGGAGAGTTAGGTGGCTCAGCAGTTAAGAGCACTTGCTTGGTTTCCAACACTCACATTGGTCAACCTACAACTACTTTTAACTTCAGCTTCAGGGGATCCAACACCCTGTTCTACCCTCCCTGGGTATCTGTACACACATAGTGTACACTCACACATATACAAATACTCATAAATAAAGTAATGTAAATGCTAAAAAATACACATAATATAAAACTGACCATTTTGACTAGGTATAAGGTTATAACCAGCATTATTGTACAGTCAATCTCTAGAATTTTTCATCCTACAAAACCCTAATCAAACCCTTAAGTACTAGGTCTCCTCACATGGCCCTGGCAGCACTGGTTTGCATTGTGGACTGATTGGCATGCTTCCCATAAGGCCTCACACAGGACCTGTCCTTTTGTAGCTGCTTAGTTTTAGTGTAATGTCCACAGGGCTCATCTATGTTGGGGCTTCTGTCAGAATTTCCTGCCTTCTTAAGGCTGAATAGCATTGCATTGTGTGTGGACATCACATTTTCTTTATTCATTCATCTGTAAATAGATGCTTGGGTTGCTTCCACCTCTAGGCTGTTGTGAACAGTGCTGCTGTGGACAAGGGTGTGCAAACAGCTATTCAAGACCCTGTCTTCTGTTCTCGGGCACATATGCCCAGAAGTGGAATTGTTGCATCATATGGTGATTCTATTTTTAGTTTTTTGAGGAGCTCTGTACTGTTTTCCATAGTAGCTGTGCTATTTGACATCCCTACCCACAGTATATAAGAGTTCCAGTTTTTCAACATCTTTTTTTAATGTGTATTTATTTAATTAATATTTATTTATTTATTTTCTCAAGGTAGGTGGGTGTATAGGTGCCTCAGCATACGTGTGGAGATCAGAGGACAATTTGCAGGAGTCAGTTGTTTTTCTACCATGTAGATTCTGGGGCTCAAACCAGGTCCTCAGGCTCAGCTGTTAGCACCTTTAACCACAGTCATCTCTCTAGCCTTCTACACAGATTTTATTTTGTTTTGTTTTGTTTTGTTTTGTTTTAGAGATGAGGTTTCTCTTTGTAGCCCTAGCTATCTTAGAAAACTAGCTCTGTAGACCAGGCTTGCCTGGAAGTCACAGAGCTCTGCCTTTGCCTCCAATGCTGGGATCAAAGGTGTGTGCCATCACCGCCCAGCTATACATCTTTTGACAGTGCTTTTTTTTTTTTAATTGTCTTTTTTTTTTCAAAGATTTATTTATTTATGTATACAGTGTGCTGCCTGCATGTATCCCAACAAGCCAGAAGAAGGCACCAGATCTCATTACAGATGGTTGTGAGCCACCATGTGGTTGCTGGGAATTGAACTCAGTACCTTTGGAAGAGCAGCCAGTGCTCTTAACCTCTGAGCCATCTCTCTAGCCCTTATTTTTTATTTTGTGGGTTTTTTTTTTTCTTGAGTGGGGGGGTATGAGATGGTTTGTTTGTTTTCCTTGTTTTGAGAGCGTCTCACTGTGTAACTCAGGCTGCCCTGAACTCACAATCCTCCTGCCTCTGTCTCTGGAGTGCTACAATTACAAGTAAACACACTGTACCTGGCCAAATTTAAAAATATATACATATTTTTAACTTTACAATAAAAATTGCAAATAATGCAACATCTTTATAGATATTTTTATAGTATGAAAAATCATCTCTAAGAAAGAACAAGGTTCGGCTGGGCAGTGGTGGCTCCTGCCTTTAATCCAAGCATTTGCAAGTCAGAGACAGGTGGATCTCTGAGTTCGAGGCCAGCCTGGTCTACAGAGTGAGTTCCAGGACAGCCAGGGCTACACAGAGAAACCCTGTCTTGAAAAAACAACAACAAAAAACAAAAAAGCAAAAAAAAAGAAAGAAAGAAAAGAAAGAACAAGGTTTGTATAGAGAAGTGTTGTCAAGTGGCATTTCATAGCTCTCAGGAATTACTGTATCCTCAGGAGGTCATGGATAACTTCTTCCTTATCCATGGTATAGTTGCAGTATAGAAGTGGGATGGAAGGAATGTGAATATTTCATCTCTTCCCCCAGATACTTGATCTCATGCACAATCCGGTCAGGAGCAGCTGCTCTAGGAACTCCTGGTCCCCCTGCCCCGCTTTGTAATACATGTTCTATATGTTCTGTTATCCCTTGTGCTCCTTCATGATGGGTAGAGCCATGTAAGACAACCCCTGTATTCTGTGTGTGAGGTGATGAGAACAGCCCCGCCCTTCCACAGGGAGGCTATGCAAAAAAAAAAAAAAAAAAAAAAAAAAAAAAAAAAAAAACCCAGTGTAGTAGTAAGGAGGGAGGTAGCCACATGAGTCACCTGAGTTCAGGACACCCCATGGGGTGAAGCAGCAGGTTCCTGAGGTGCATTCACTTCTAGCTCATTGGGCAGCTTTTGAGCCTGGGCTGGAGGCTTAGGAAGATCCTTCTCTCCCAGTCTTGGCCCCTTCAAAAGGTGCTGTGAGGCCAGGGAGACACAAAGCTTTGTGTGTTTTTTCAGGATGTAAACTTCAAGCTTGGGGGTATTCTTCCAAGATTTGGCTGTTGTGTTTGTTAGGGGGAAAATTATTTTTAAGCATTAAAGGAAGGTTTACCTAGGAAGCCAGAGGTCTGTTCTCAGCATGAGCAGACACGAGAGGACAGGTGTGAACAATTAGATCCTCTTGCTCAGATTATCTGGAGTAAGCAGGGTCATAACCCCTGGGAGTGGGTGAAGGCTAAGTGCATCAGGATCAGGTGGTCAGGCGGGGGTGAGAGTTGGGATAGAGTGGGGTGAGTGAGGGTGACTAAATTTCATTCTCAGCAGCACCATTAAAAATAGCCAGTACATTATACATAATGGGTCCCAAGTCACTATCCTGCACAGGGCAAACCTGGCACCAAGAAGCCTGGGGTCAGGCACCATGCAGTGCTGTAGAAACTTTGGGGAGGGATTATTCTAAGAAGGCAAAAGGGAAGTTGCAAGGCCTGTGAAAGGTGCTTGTAAGAGAATGCGCAGCTGAGTCCCAGGACCCCTGAAGCCACCCCCTCCCACGTGTGCACATTGTGGATATGGGGCGAGGGGAGAACTCCACCCTGTTTCTCTGGAAGCACTCCAGTGATTACACAGCACTTGACATCCTGGGTCCCACTGGCCTCTGTCTCTAGTGGTCAAGAGTGACCAGCACTCTCCGTGGCACACAGAAGTTGTTTCCTTTGATGCCTAGGCTTAGCTGCTGCCCTTGTGTTTAAGTATAGTGGCACAGATTAGGAGGACACAGGAAGACACAGAGCCCCAGCACCTCAGAGGGATTCCAGCCTCTCTAAGCTGTAAGTGGATGGGCTGAGCCTGCCTGGATGGGGAGGGGAGGGCAGATGAGTCCAGATGTAGATGTGAATGTTTGCTTCTAGTCAGGATTGCAGACACACAGTGTGAACCACCACAACACGAGGGCCCAGGGCAGAGGGTGGGAGTTCCTGGGAAACTGCAGCCACGTGGGGAACACCAGGGCCTGCGTGTTTATTTCTAAATTTGAGGTGCATATTGCTCTCTTCACACCTCCTTTCCTTTCCTTTCCTTCCCACTACCCACTCCTCTCAGATGTCACTGTAAGAGGCTATGGCCACTGCCCAGTAGCTGAGAATCAAATGCTCACTTTGGAGCTGGGGAAGTAAGACACTGAAGTGGCCGGGAACACAACTCTCCTAGCATTGTTTTCCACTTGGAGCACAAGTGACTAAACAATGACCAAAACAGGATCAAAACCTGGTGTCTCCGCCTTCACTTCATACCTCTTCTTTTTTTTTTTAAGATTTATTTATTATGTATACAATAATATTCTGCCTGTATGTATGCCTGTGCACCAGAAGAGGATGCTAGATCTCATTATAGATGGTTGTGAGCCACCATGTGGTTGCTGGGAATTGAACTCAGGTCCTCTGGAAGAGCAGCCAGTGCTCTTAACCTCTGAGCCATCTCTCCAGCCCCACACTTCACTTCTTTACCTTTAACTTATGCACACACAGAATACCTCAAGAGGAATCGGGGATACCTAACCTAGCTCATGTCCCTTCAGGCTCAAAGAGCAGCTGAGGCATCTTACCGGCAGCTTTTGCAAGGTGCTGTTCTACCTCTCAAAAGGTTCCCAGAGGCCTCTGGTCATCTTCCTAAACCTGCAGTCATCAGGAAGGACGGCCCTGAGATGAGGGCAATTATCTATGATGGTAAGGCTGCACCTGGACCAGGAGCTATCACCTCACATGAGCCAATTTGCTCCCCTCAAGCAATAAGAACTTTTCAATGTCCACCTTGGAGAACCAGAACCAAGATAATGATCAACCAGACCACACCCTTACCAGAACAGCGTAATTATACATGCCTTTTACCCTGGCCCTACTTAAACCTAAAGCTGATGCCCATGACCTGAAGATGGACTTGAGGTCACTGGACTCCTCTGTTTCTCTCCCCAGTGTGCTTTTTTTTTTTAAATTTTTTTTTATTAAACCTCCCCCATTTGCTTGTGTCTACACGTGGCATGTTGGGACAGCTGGCCATTCCTGCCTTACTGGGGCTCTCAAAGCCACAGCTTTTGCCCTGAAACTCCAGAGATTTCTGCTTTACTGTCTTTACTGGACACCTGAGGAAGAGCATGTCTTGTGATTTTGTTTGAGATGTGGACTCAGCTGGTGGTGCCTCTGCTGGGCCTCGAGGTACCCCGCGCCAGTGCCCAGATTCTCAGCATCATGGCAGCACTTGCTGCACGTTAGTCACTTGTTGCTGTGACTGACCAAGCACCTAAGGAAGTTTGAGGGTATACTCCGTCGTGGTGGGGAAGATACAGCAGCAGCAGAAACATGAGGCAACAGGTCACATTGGTCCAGTCGGGAAGCAGAAAGAGATGGAAGGCAGCTGTCCAGTTCACTTTCTCCGTTTTATTCAGGCCAGGACCTCAGCCCTTGGAATGATGCTGCCACATTTAGGGTACATCTTCCCACCTTAGTGGGATGTAACCTAATCCAGAAAATCCCTCACAGATATGCCCAGAGGTTTGTTTCCATGGTGATTCTAAATCATGTAAAGTTGACAATCAAGATTACCCATCACCAAGTGTTATGTTGTACCCAATTGAACTTTATCCTGTGTCCTTGCTGTCCTTTTCTTTGACCTAGTCAGAGTGTGTATTGGCTGGTTGTTATGGTATGACCAGGCACAGCCTGGAGTTCCCTGAATAAATGTTGTGTGGGGGCAGGACCCATCCAGGTCAGGGAAGCCAGGGTGGTACTCCAACTGGACCAAGTATCTTATTCAGTCTGGTGGTGTTGGACTCTGTGTGCCCAAGAGGTACAGTCTCAGTGTTCTGGTGACATCAGAGGCTGATTCATGTTCAAAGTAGTTGCTGCCAAGCAGCTAAGAATAGGAGCACCACCATCCAGCTGACCCCTACTTCTTCTCATTCTGACCTTAGGCAAATAACCTCTGTTCTCTGGACCTCAGGTTCCTCAGATGTCAGGTGTGAAGACAAATAATTGTTTGGGTTTCCTAAGGCTCAAATGTGTAAAAGTGCCCAGCCCCTAGCTGGTCTTTAATTAAAACATGTCCCCAGTACTTGTGAACAATGAGCATCTACCCCCTAGTCACTTCACAATAATTCTAGAGCAAACCCAGACCTGTAATGTGGAAATAATAGCTGCACTGCAGCTAGCTATGCTTGAGGTCCAGAATGGAGTGGGCACATGGGAATCTACCCATCTCCCCAGTAAGTTGAGCAAGTTGAGGGGGGAGGGGCTGTGGATATCAGCCCAAGTTCAGTTTTGACTCTGCTGTGAGCACAGTCCCCAACCAGGTTACCATGTAGTCCCAGGAAGGCTCCAAGCAGGTTCCTGAGAGGCTGAACTCCCTCTGAAATTGGATGTTCATGGGCCAGACTCACTTGTGGGCCGGATAGGGACTTCTATGCTGGAAGCTGCTATTTCTACGTATATTACATATTGCAGCATTTGGGGTGAGAAAGCAAAAAGAAAAATTAACTAGCTAATAGGCATGCAGAATTTTGATATCTCCAGCGGCATCCTGACTAACAGGGCAGATCTGGGCAGCTCTCTCTGCTGTGGTGAGAGTGGGTACTAGCACATTCTGACCTTCTTTTCCAACAATGTGTGTGTGTGTGTGTGTGTGTATAGATATTTTGCTACCATTCATTGGCTCCTGGTAGGGCATACTGTAGGTGTACCTGGGCTCCAGGCTTGGCATGACGAACCTGCTTCTAAGAACAAAAGCAAGTTGTGGCTGAGAGGTGGCGGGTGTTTAATTTTCAACATCAGGTCCCTACTCCTGGCCCTGGAACTTCCGGTCAGTTTGATGACAGTGTCTGAAGTTCCTGCAGATGCTGCTGAATTGAGTTCCATTCAGCCAGCAAGATGGGACAAGAGCCTTGAGATGGTGGGATAATGTTGCTGCTGTGACCTAGGGGCTGTAGAGAAAGGTCCGTATTCGAACACCCCTGTAGCATGAATCTTAAAAGTCTTATTAATAAAATCAAACCTGAAGCCGGTTCTTGGGGTGAAATGCTGGATAGTCAGAGAGACAGAACAAGCCACAGCTATCTCACCTTGCTGGATCCTCAGCTGGTCTTGCTTCCTCAGACTGGAAGCCTCTATGTCCTCATATCTAAATGACTCTCAGCTGAACTGCTGCTAGAAGCCTGAATGCTTAACCAGGCCAAATGCCTCTCCAGGGCAAATGCCTCTAGTTTCTAGTCCTCACGCCTTATATACCTTTCTGCTCTCTGCCACCACTCCCTGGGATTAAAGGCGTTGTCACCTTGCCTAGCCATTTCCAATGTGGCCTTGAACTCACAGAGATCCAGAGGGATTTCTGTCTCTGAAATGCTAGGATTAAAGGCGTATGCTACCACTGCCTATCCTCATGTTTAATATTGTGGCTGTTCTGTCTCTGACCCCAGATAAGTTTATTAAGGTACACAGTATTTTGGGGAACACAATACCACCACACACCCCGGTTCTCACTCAACCAGAAAGTGTTTTAGTGTTTTGTACCTGACTATACCCTGCTGCTTCTGGGTTGTTTCTTAAATGGAGACCTAGAAGCTTCCTCATCCCAATCATTAGCCGGGGGGGTTGGCAGGCAATATCTTATTCTGAGCTGCTGGGAAATAAATGTGACATTGTAGCTTGATTTTTTTTTTTTTCTTTCTACAGCTACCCTCAGGGACATTCTGAGTTTCCCTGCTTAGAGCCCTGCCATTCATTCACTCCATCCCTCCACATAGTTTAATGGTGCCCCCTGCGGAACACTCTCCCGAACTGTCCTTTGTTAAAAAGTAGGCCGGTGAATTTCAGAGCAGAGATCTCTTACACAGACAGGTGGCTTAAGATTCCAACCATGATTAACATCACTAGCCACTGCGGAGGATCCGAGACGGGCAGGGCAGAACCTATGAGTGACTTCAAGGTGAGGCTCAGTGAACGAGATGACCCGAACGTGGCAGTGTAATGTGGCTGCGGGTTCATAGAGGGGCAGCAGGTCCAAAGGCCATGAGGGCTCTGGCCTGTTAGGTTAACCAGGGAGACTTTGCTGGACAAACCAGCCATGAGGAGTGAGGGGAAATGAGGCATGCATGATGAATGAGAGATGTGAGAGAAGCATAGAAGTAATGGGGGGGAAGGCAGACATGACAGGTAGTGGGCAGGGCAGCCATGACTGACAGGTAGTGGGCA
>CABHPQ010171310.1:0-21892 GCA_902168405.1 Peromyscus aztecus | reverse complement strand
AGAAGGGAGATAAGCAAGGATTTTATTGAACACTTGCTGCTGCATAAACCTCAAGGGCACGTATGACATGTGCAGAGACCTTTCTGGGTAGCTAAAATGCTCCCCTGCATGGACTGGCTGGCCTATGCTGACCCTGAGGATGGGTCAGAGTGACCTTTAGGTCCTGCTGAGCCTCTGACACAGGGCAAAGTGGGAGCTGTGTCACACACAAGGGCATCATCCCCTTCTAGACTGGTCCTTCGCTCAGAGGAAGTAAACACTGGTCAGCAAAGGCAGAGCTGGGCCTCAGCCCTCTTCTATAGTCTCTCTTTTCTGACGACTCTTTTCAGCAGCAGGAAGGAATTAGGAAACCGAACAAAACCATTACGGGGATCACTTGCAGTCACATTGAGACCATTGTAGTCTCACTCTATATCAACCTGGCCTGTATTCAGAACGTGCTCTCATCCCGTGAACCTCATAGGCAATGGTTAAGAACAAAGGCGGTCTGGAAGGATCCTGTGTAAAACGTGAAGAGGGACTAGCAGAAGAGTTTGCAACGTGTGCACTGATGGCCTGTGGGACACAGATAAGAACTGCTGTCTAACTCTGGACAACTTATCTGGCATCCTTGACCTCAGCCTTCCCATCTGCGGAATGGAGATAATCACAGGACCCCTCACCGGCTACAAACGGCCTTCCCAAATAGCCATGGCTTATTACTGTGGCTGGCTATCCAGGTGAACACGGGCAGAGACTGGGAAAAGGACACCGTTGTGCTGGGAGAGGGGAACTCATCTGTCCCGGGGCTTCACTGGGGAATTTCTCGAGATTCTTAAAACACATAAAGACGCATTGTGTAGTCTTGAGCAAGTCAACTGAGCCCTTCTGTGCACCAGGCTCCTCGTGGGGAACCTGGACGATGGCAGGAGGGCTGAGGGATTAGAAAAGTGATCACAGCCCCCACTGCTCTTACATCACAGTCAGGGCTGTCACCATCCAGGCAGAGAGAACAGTGTTCTTAAAGACACAGACAAGATGGGAAAGAAAAGGTGGTGCTCTCTGTTGTTGTTGAATAATGCCATCGACACTAATGAGTCAAGCAGAATTCATCACTGCTTCAGACGCCCCTACGACGACTCATTGTGGCTATAATTTTTTTTTAATCTGGATGTGCACAGAGTTTGTTAAATTTTAAAATGCTCCTACATATATTTTTAATTCTGTTGAGCCTAAAGGAGATGGATGTTGCCAGTAGAGATGAATGCTGTACCTCTGGTTAGTTGTTAGAATAATTTGTGTCTTGGCAGAATGTGCCCCATTGTAAAGGGAACCTTTGGAAAACCCTGACAGTCCACACCCGCAGCCAGCCTGGTGCATGCTAAAATGCTTCTCGGGTCCAGCACTATTGACTCAAAGATCATTTTTACAGCTGGGCCATTAATCTTCATTGGCATCTTTGTGTGTTAGGTGGTCAGAAGAGCACAAATCCCACACTCGCCCTTAATTGGTATCTGGTTGTGCATTCTATGTGTTTGGATGCTAGAGTTCTGGCAGATGTCTCTCCTGGCTATTAATTATTTTCCTGCTTGCCTTTCTGCTTAACCAGCCACTCTCTGCCTCCTGCCAGGATCACACTCATCAACAGTCCTCTCCAGCTCCAGAAAATCATGCCATGTCGAGTCATGCTCTTCCTAGGGACAAGCTGGCCCACGCCACTACACAGGCAACCCAGAGGGACATGGAAGGGAAATGCAAGAACACAAACAATCAGACTTGGAGGTGTTTTTGCTCAATTCCAAAGGGGTTATTTCCTCTGGCAGCTAAGTCTTTGCACACTTTCTGATAAAGGGAATTTTAGGGAAAAAATTCACTTTGTAATAAATCACTTAATGAGCATAATGGACCAGTCCACGGTGTGAATTTTTCTGCCAGTATACACAAACTGCAGGTGTGACAAAAGGCTGGCTAAGTCCCTCCCTGTGCCCTGAGTTGAGATGTGCAGGTCACAGGACAAATCATGATCCACATGAGGCAAAGAGTACCCCAGACCCAAGCGCCAAGGAACTGTCTTTTTGTAAATACTAAACTCTCTCTAAACAATAACCCAAAGAAAAAAAAGAGCCAGTAAAACCTTAGCAGTGACCCTTGAGTAGGTTTTGACCCGGTTATCCTAACAGATATCCCAAGTGAGCTCTCACTTCTAGCAAATGGAGCCTCGTGTGTTGGTTTAGTGAAAGACCAGAAAACCGGGCTGGAGAGATGGCTTAGAGGTTAAGAGCACTGACTGCTCTTCCAGAGGTCCTGAGTTCAATTCCCAGCAACCACATGGTGGCTCGCAACCATCTGTAATAAGGTCTGGTGCCCTCTTCTGGTCATACATGCTGTATACATAATAAATAAATAAATCTTAAAAAAAAAAAAAAAAAAAAAGACCAGAAAACCAAAGCATGAACTGCATGTAGGAGCAGAGTATGCATGATGGAACTGCATGTCTGGAACCCAGGAACCCAGGAACCCAGGAGCCCAGGAGCCCAGGAACTCATCGACAGTAGCATTGGTATTTTTCGTGTCCCAGTTTTAATCTTTGTATTGAGCCCCAAGTGCTGGTTCAGAAACATCCAGACTGAGTTCTCATTTCCAGCAAGGAAAGACTGTCCTATTTTTGTCCTTAACATTGAGAAAAGACAAATAAGAACTCTAACACCAATAACTTAAAACTTACAGCTTGACACACGACTCATCTGCACATGAAAATGGCTTAGTGTCTGACCCAGGAATTTTATTTGTGCATGTCTAGAGGGTTAGGCATGTTTGAATTGTGAGGTGTGCACATATGTGTGCATTGTGCACCCACACATGTATGTGCATGAGTGGGGAGGCCCGCAGTTAACATGAGTTACCTTCCTGGATTACTCTCCACTCTATTGAGGCCAAGTCCCTTGCTGAACTGGAGCTCACCAATTCTGCATAGCCCAGCTCTCCAGCTTGCCCAGGATCCCCTGTATCTGCTTTCCAAGTGTTGGATTACGGGCAGGCACCACACCTTCCTAGCTTTTACGTGGGTTCTGGTGCTCCAAACCTAGCCCTCACGTTTGCACGCCAAGCGTTTTATCCTTAGAGGCATCTCCTTGGACCCTCCTAATTGGTCTTCTTAAAGAAAGGTCTATTAATGGTTTTTGCCGAGGCCAGATCTCACCTCACATCTTCTTTCCCCCTTCTGAATAAAAAGGGGGCTTTGTTTGGTTTCTTTGCCAGGGTGGCTAGATGTGAACAGTCTCCAAACTCAGATTACCTTCCTGCTGAGAGAGATGACAATCACCAAGCCTTGACTTTCTTCCCTAGAAGAAACTACAGGGTACCAGAAAATACGATGGAATCTGTGGCTCTCACTTCTCCACCCTGCAGCCTCAACACGTTAATTTTGCCTCATACATAAGATAGTTTGTGTATGTCATGGATGTGTGTTTTTATTTTGCATTTATTTTGATATGGGAAGGAATGTAAAAATGTACGAGCATTCAGAGGCAGGGGCATGACATGGACTGGCAAAAGTATCATCTCTCTAACTGATGGCATCTCAAAGCATAGAAAATGGCCAGTCTCTGATCTTTCACTCACTGAACTCCATAATTGCCCAGGCTCGCCCTCTATGATGACACAGAATTTGTCCGAGAAAAAGCAAGGGAAAGGGCAGAAAGTTCTTCATGTTTTAAACTGAGGGCACTTGCTTTGTTCCCAATGGAGACGGCACATGACTCCTTACCACATCTCACCAACACACCAGGCCTGCACATGGTGATACCCTAACCCTCTGAGGCTCAGCAAGTGGGCTGTCTAACTGAAGTCAGGAATTTTCCTGGCATTTGGGGTTCTTGGGACTGACCCCAGGGTCTTGTGCATACTAGGCGAGTGCTATAGCCCTGAGAAACACCCCAGCTCTACAGCATTGTAAAAATAATAGTTTATCTTTGCCTTACTATATCCAGAATAAAGATTTTTAAAGAAGGAACATTCTGCCGGCACTACAGAGTGTAAGTACCCATCATTTTCCATTTTGGCTTGGGACAGAAATGCATTAAGAAAGTTGCTGCTGCTGCCGCCGCTACAATTTTCTGAACTGTGCGTTATCAGTAACAGGTGATCTCAGTGAAAGCCACTGTTTAGTGACGTGACCCATTTGAAGGAAAGGTCAATGCTTACGTATCCACTACATAAGAGTGTTTGCAGAAATGGCAAGTTCTACATTTTCAAATTCTCTGTTCTAAATTTCTACTGGCTTCTAATAATGCCCAGACAGCCACACTCACTATCTGTCCCACAGGGAGGTTCTAACACCTACAGACAGTTGAGGTACATCCTGGAAGGTGACTCTAAGGATATCTCCAGAAAGGAAAAGAAACTAAGGAAAGGAGGTTTCAGAATGAAGCCACAGAGAAAGAACTCAGCTTCTCAACATCCTCACGCCATCTGACCTTGTATAACTCCGTACACTGACACCCTAACCATGATGGTGTCTCCTTCACCCAAAAATACATGACTGGAGCTGTCCTACGTGTTTTGAGGGGAGATACACCTGACTAGTATGCATGAGGACAGTAGCTGTTACTAAGGGGCAGATAAGGTTTTACAATCATTGGGTAGAATCCAGAAAATAAAATGGCTTGAGGGATACAGAGCTATACAATACTTTGTTTAAAGAAAAAAAAAAGAAAAAAGAAAAAAGAAAGAAAGAAAGAAAGAAAGAAAGAAAGAAAGAAAGAAAGAAAGAAAGACAGACCCCAGGCCTTTTCAATTTGCATAAAAAGGATCCTAGCAAAAGCAATAAGTAAAAGTATGTGATGGTATTTTTCCTTTAGAATTTTATTCTTATATCACCATGGGAGTGTACATAACCGCCACCATGTTTTTGGTATGAAGTTCAGTGGCACTAAGTGTATGCCTATTAGGCGGCTGACACCATAATCCCTCTCCAGAACTTGCTTCATCGTGTGAAACTGAAACCCAGTCCCCACTATACATTAATACCCCTTCCCTGCTTCCCTCAGCCCCTGCCATCATGTCTACTCTGTCTCTGTGAAGGTGACTACAGTGAGGACCACACATGAGTGCAAGCAGGCGTCACTTGTCTTTCCGGATCTGATTGCTTTTACCTCATGTAATAATACCTTTGAGGGTGACCTATGTTGTAACATCTGGCACTAGAGGGTCACTGAACTCCCACATCCTAGAATTCCAGAATCAGGTGATTCCAAAGCTCTAGTCCAATGCACCACTCAAGGGCTACATGCAGTTAAGACGGGCAACTATGAATGGGGAACAACACAAAGTTGAAGACTTCCTTACACTATCATGAGATATTTATTTTTGATGTTTTGTAAGTTGACTGTGCAGCTCTTGAGATGAATTGTCAAAATGTTAGAAGGTATTAAGGAAAATAAAAGGGACTAGTGTTTTACAAAGGGGTAATAAACTCTAAGCAATTTCTCTACCCCCCCCCCCAAGATAATAAAAGGCTAAACAGGCCAGAGTTCTCAATACGATTGGATGAATTCCTAGAAAATAGACACAGAAGAGGCTATTTGCTGTGAGGAGATTGGAAACACCATCCTAGCCTGCTTTGAGGTGAAGATGGCAAATAGTGTCCCAGGAGCAATGCTTCACTCACCTGAGACCTGCCTGGTCATGGGGTATGGGTGTGGGTGTGGGGGGGGGCGTGGCTTCTGACTCGGCTGAGAGCCTTGTCAATCATGTCCACACTTGCTAGGTTTAGAGGTTGCCTAAGTGTCTCAGACTGGAATGAACCACATCAAAGACTCAGATCACTGGCACATCAGAAAGCCAGGCACGGGGGCAATGACCAAGGGATACCCCAGAGAGACTGCCTGGAAGGCCCGAGTCAGCTGTGCAATGTCTACTATGGAGCCCTGGGTAATCCTGGGTGTTCAGTCTTAGGTAGCTAGTATGTTGAGGTCTCTGAGACATAAACCATCTTCTACAGGATTCTGGCTGTGTCTCAAGCTGGAACTGGTCATCCAGGCCTGCAGAGCATCAAAGCCTTTAGTTTAAAGAGCCTGAGAAAGCACTCAGATAAATTTTGTGGGCTGGGCTTGAAATAGATAAGGCCGGCAGGAGCAGGGAGTATCACTTTTCTTCTCCAGCCCCAACCTGAACGATAAGCTCACAAGGGTCCCTTCTATCATGTTCTACGTGCTTGCGATCCTGGAAGGAACATCATGTCGCATGCGATGGTGCTTACTCTTTCCTTCCTCCTTCAGTCACAACACCTGGAGCAGAATGTCCTGAACAGGTAGACCCATGAGGAGAAAACCCGTTCCACCTGGGCTTGGCCTGGGTTCAGCATGCTCTGTTCCCTAGCTCTGCTGATGTCCAACGGCTTCAGTTTTGAGAACTTCAGAGTAATCCAGAGAGCCTTGAGCTAAACGTGCCCGGGAGCCCTGGGGCCATGGGCACTTCACAAGAGGTTGTTTGCTAGATACGGACCTGCCAGCAGCTCTGCAGCAGATAACAGCCTGTCTCCTGGGGCAGCTTGGCTCTCTGAACAAGGAGCCTGTGCAGGGCCTTGGGGTTCTTACTTTATAGGTGCACCAGCCACCCACCGGAGAGCTTCTCTCCAACAACTCAGGGCATGGACAAAGACAAGTGAGCATGCAGAAGCAGACTTGGCAAGGGCACACACTGGAGAAGAGTCAGAAAGAAGACAGCAAGGGCAAGGAGAGAAGACACTTCTGTTGCCCTGGCGCATGGATTTCTGCTGACCTCTTTAAGCGATGCTGGCTCTTGGCTTCCCCTTCAGGTGAGTAATGAGAGGGCTACCATTAAAGAAAAATTATATAAAAGGCCATAAGAGCAAGGTATGGTGGCGACACACACCTAAAATCGCAGTGCGAGGGAGGCGGGAGCAAGAAGGCCAGAACTTTGAGGTCTGCCTGGGCTAGGTAAGATCCGGCTCCCCCAAATAAACAAAAAGTAATGAACGATGCCTTTCATTCAGGCACTTGGGGTGCAGAGATAGGCGGATCTCTGTGAGTCTGAGGCCAACCTGGTCTATATAGATAGAGTTCTAGTTCAGCTGCAGCTACAGAATGAGACTCTGTCTCAAAAACAAAACAAAGCCAGCAAAATCCCACCCAAACCAAAAGCAAACAACAACAACAACAACAACAACACACACACACACACACACACACACACACACACACACACACACACACACAAAGAAGAATAAAGGTGTGGCTGGGTGGATTAAGGGTTACAATAAAGAAACCCTGACAGCCAGCTCGCAAGGCACGCATCTTGTACTTCAGGAACACAAGCACCAAGCGGGGACTCTTTCAGACACACAGATGTGAGCCTTTGGAATGGACACTATGCTTTCTTTCACCTTTGACCTTTCAGTCCAAGGAGAGAGAGAAGGGAGGAGCAGTGTGTGCTTGAGTCGCCCACAAGACCTCCCCTGGAGTCAAGTTCTCATTCACAGTGGAGCCCAGCAGTGACTTGGCCGCAGAAGAGAATAGCTTCGTTATCTGTGTGGCAGGGATCTGCCTCACACTACAAAGCAGCCTTTGCCCTAGTTCCCCTAAAGTCAGGGGTGGCCTAACGTCTTTTTGAATTTTCAATACACCCAGTCTGGCAACCATAGGACAACCCTAAACCTTACGTACCTTGCCAATAGCCTATTCCTTCTCTATAGTAAAAGCAGGCTTGCTTAATTTCAACAAGTACAGCTACATTCCACCTGCCAGGTGTCTCTGAGTTTACTTTTGACCAAAGGTGAGTTTCCAGCAATGCACAGGCTTTCAGTGACCCCCCCTCCCCCGTCCCTCCCCTCAGTTTCTTGGCCACCAGCTTAAAAGAAACAAAGTTCTGTTCAGAAGTCTTCCCACCCAGGAAGACTATTGCTCTTTCCCGCTCAATTGCAGCTTCTCACACTGCAGACTGGCTCACTCTGAGAAGCTTCCACCATAGCTGTCTGTCTTGGGCAAGCTCAGAGATCCCGAGGAACAACAGAACTCAAAGGCAACCTTTGATGTCTCCCCATTTCCAATCACAAATGGGAACTGTCCTTTCTGCCCTTCGTCTCATAGTGGCAGAGGGCCTTGCTATTGGGGACATTTGTTGACACATGCCTCAGACTTCAAGGGTTTTACATGTTTGAGTCTGAAAGCTGTGCCTGTCACTCCCCATCTCCTTTTTAGTTTAGATCAAGCTCTTTGCCTTTGTCTCAGATAGCTCTGTTTCTGGGAGCATCTTCCAGGGAAGACAGGAGCCACAGTGTTTGGAACCAATTTTCTCCTTAAATATAATTCCCCCGGGAGAAGAAAATTCTTACCAATCTATCATATTATCGATTTCTTCATGCAGTTCTACTCCTGTTTGCCTAAGCAGGCAAAGAGGGGAAAGGAGAAGGGAAGGCAGCCAATAAAGAAAGCCCTCTGTCTGCAACTCAACTTTCAAAGACTTCAGCAAACCATCCGACCACTTAGCATCCAGATTAGTGGTATTGATAGAAACATGTCTCCCGGTGACTTTCTCCAATTGCTACCTTGGTAACGAACAGAAATGAGCGGTGTTCTATGTTTTTACTTAATTAGCAGATGTGGAAGAGTTTAATTCAGATTCAAAAATGAGTCTGGAGATTTCTTTTTCCATCCACTGTGCTGAGGGGCGAAGCCATCATTGCTGGCTACAGTTTGGTTTGATTTTTTGAGACAGGGTCTCTCTATATAGTCCTGCCTGTTCTGTTCTGGAACTCACTCTGTAGCCCAGGTTGGCCTCGAACACACAGAGATCCACCTGCCTCTGCCCTGCTGGGATTAACAGCGTATATCACCATGCCCAGCTGTCTGGTTCACTGCAAACACTAAGAAAGGACATGAGGGGAAGACAGTACAAAGTAGACGAAGCAGGCCTGTTCGGGTTGTGTGTCGAGGAAAAGCCTGCATGAGGGTGGATAGTGAGATTCTGACCCACTTGCCCTCACTGCATGGTCTTACAACACTGCAGATCTTCTGAGGTCAGGAGTCAATCGGACGCCAGGTTCCTCCCATAATGAGCTCCGAGGACTGTCAGGGACCACAGGGACAGGGTGGCGAGGACAGATGCAACTAGCTACAACATGGCAGAGGTGAGAGAGTTCTACGCAACAGTGCAAACCTCGTCCTTAGAAACCTTTCTACACAACAGCTCCCTAAGATCATCTAGGAAAATCCATGCTTTCTAAATACAACTGAATGCTAACCGAATATCTTTCAGTAAATCAAGCTTAAGGCAGAATGTCAAACTCTAAGGAAGATGGTTTGGTTTTTTAAAAAGTGTAAAGTCTGTCATACAAATGTCTAAGAGTGCTATTCCCAGCTGGGCCTGTTGGTATAATTCTCCTATAACTCCAGCATGCAGAAGCCGGATGGAGAAGCAGGAAGACCAGGAGTTTAGGGTCTCAGCTATAGAACAAGCTCAGGGTTATCCCAGGCTACACACACACACACACACACACACACACACACACACACACACACACATATCCCTATGAGTCAACTGTATAAGACAGCATTTCTAACTGTGTGGGAATGCTCCATCAAGTCATGCCACGACAGTCCACATAAAGATGAAAGGAAAGCAGTAATGTTCTATAACCACACTCTGTGTGTACAGTAGAGAATGGACTATGACGCAACAGTGACCTGGGGGTTTACTTAACAGTCCATTTTATGTATTTTTATTCCCTCAACTTTTTGTCTGTTTTTTTTTTGTTGTTGTTGTTGTTTTTTTTTTTTTTTTTTCCCCGAAACCGGGTTTCTCTGTGTAGTTTTGGTGCCTGTCCTGGATCTTGCTCGATAAACCAGACTGGCCTGGCTCTGCCTCCCGAGTGCTGGGATCAAAGGTGTGCACCACCACCACCCGGCTATTCCCTCAACTTTTAAAAGGATTTTTCCCTTCCTCTGTCCCTCCCTATCTCCCTCCTCCCCTCCCTCCTTCCCTCCCTTCCTTCCTTGCTGGAAAATGAGCCAGGGGCCTATGCACTTTACTGCTGGGCGATGTTGCCAGCCTTTCTATTGTTTCTTATGTGGGCAAAGAGATGGTAGCTCAAGGGTAAACAGAAAGGCCCAGGTAGTCAACTGACTATTGTTTGGGGCCATTTCTACCAGAGACATGTCATCCAACACTAATAACTTAAGAGAAAGCACACGTGTGCGAGCATACACACCCACACACACACCCCTGACACCTAATGAGAAGAATTGTTAAGAATGCAGTGAAGCCTTCGGTTCTGGCTATTGTCTTACAGGTTGTCTTAGGAAGGACCCATTTTCATCAGCACTGTGCTATTTGGAAGGACAGGGAGAAAGCCAGTTATCCAATTAAAGCAGAGCTTGAATCCACACTGAGGGAAAAAAAGAAGTAAGCTCCCCCACCCCAAATGAATGAGTAGGTGACTAGTCAGAAGAACATGGCACTAACAAGGCAAGCAGAGGCTGGGACTGGTTCCGACAGAGCCTTCTCTGTAGTGGAGGCCAGGGATGAGCGGCTGAGACCCGGCTGCGGAAGAAAGGAAGTACCCTTAGGTCCTTGGGGACCTGCCACCTACAGCAAAGGCAGGAGCATGCTCACAGAACAGCAAGGTGAACAAAGAGCAGGACCACGGCAAGCATCAGGGGCTTCCTGGGTCCTCCCGTGATCTTGTTTAGAGCAGAATTGTTCCTTCAGATCCCAGCAACTGCTGTGAGCATGGCGGCCGAACGACAAGCTGTCGCTCGCTGCCCAGGCTTCCAAAGCACGTGGGCTGGCAAAGGACGTCTGCTTACTCCGGAGCCCGTCTCTCTGACAATCTTAGGATAAAGAGATTTTTCTCCTGCTCAATATGGGAGGAACATATGCTTTCAGACAACCCCCACTCATTATGAGACTCTAGGAAATTGACAGTAGAGAACCTAGCAGGGACTTGTATTCCATTTCTGGGCTCACCACCATGTTCCATAAAGAAGCAAATCCTTGTCACTAGTGTTCCATTTTGCAATAAGCAGTAATAGTTACCAAGAAGAGAACACTGTATTATGAAGAAGACTGAGTTACACATTACTCTTAGTCTGCTGAAGGATTTCATTTATTCTGGTTGCATTTATTCCCCCCTCCTGCCTCTCTACCACTTCTCCACCAAAGGCCAGAGCACAAATCCCCAGACCCTCAAACAGGAGAAAGAGAAACAGAAGTGTTTTCATGCCTCCGTGTTGTCTACTCCCAGGAAAAACAGGAGCACATACGTGAGGTTATTCCTCATTGTGGGAAACCCCAAGGATAGGCAGTTGTGTGGAATTCCGAGCCCCCATAAGGCTGATGACCCACTGTCCTCTCTCCCAGAGGGGTCACAGATCGGTTTAGAAGTCCCATTATCACCTTCGGGGCAAATCCATGCTTGGCTTTCTAAGGTTTTAGTTTTACATTTCATTCCCTGTTTAACATAATCTAGCCTATTTCAAGAAGCCTGTAAATATTTTCATTCAGGCTAATGGCAACCTCAAACAAAAGAAAACTACCAGAAGGCTGCCAAGGTTGTGTAACCAATGACTTAATAACGTCTGTAAGGAAACATTGGCTTTTAAAACAGTCCCAAACACATAGGAAATGTGCTTATGGCGGGGAGGAGACTTTAGTTTACAAAACAGGGCTGTGTATTTAGACACACCACACTTCTTTCTGCCCCTTTCTCCTGAGACTTGCACCTGCACCCTAGTCGCAGTTTAGAATATCAGATTTCCTCCGCTGGATCTGCACACAGGTGAGTCGCAGGTACATTTCTCTTTTGCTGCCTCATTTGGAGATGGGGGAGGGAGGGCACTCCTGTTCTATTTCTAAATACTCTCTCTCCCTTTGTGGAACAGTGAGAAAATAGAATCCTCACACTGCAAGGTTTTTGTCCCTCCAGTATTACCCACACAGAGCCTGTCCAAAAATGACCACTATTCACATTACCTGCACAGAAAATTACGAGCATTTATTAAGGTACGTATTAGACATGGGGACGGGGAGAAGGTGAGCTCAAAAAGAGCTGCTCACTGCTTGTAAGTCTCCTCTACACCCTTCCCCTACAGTGGACTCCCTCGGACTGACGGCTTGTGCTGACTTTGCTCCCTCAGAGGAAACCGCCTCACAAAACACGTGCTTTATCTCACTAGATGAACCCTCTCACCAAATACAATAATAAAACCGTTTTCAAACTAAGTACGATGTCCTCATTTGTAATCAGCTCTCTCTTGAAAGGCTGAGGCAAATTCAAGGTCAACCTGGGCTACACAGCTAGACCGCGTGGGCGTGGGCTGTGTTGTGCGCACGCACACTGCAGAAAGCAGTTCTTTTCAGTGCACACATAAGCAGCTGCAAACCCGCATTCAAGTCCCAGCCATCATCCGTCCCCGAACACGGCCCATCTGCTTGTATTGGTTTACTTACACCTCAAAGTATCCTCGGCTTACCTGATGTATACCCTGAGCTTAATGTGCACACCACAGTGACCAGTGTGAGTGTGTGTGTGTGTGTGTGTGTGTGTGTGTGTGTGTGTGTGTGTGTTTAGGGAAACACCTCACAAACTTCGTTCACTCCATTTACAGAGAAAAGTGGGCTCTGTCTGACAGAGATGGATGAGTCTGTGTCGACACTCACCTCAACAAAATTACATTGGCACCTGATATCTCCACGATTTCCTTGACTCTTAACTTACGAAAGCTCATCTGAAGTCCCTACTGTGTGCAGAACTCTACAGGAGAAGAAAACCTCCGTGGACACCGAGACAGAGGCAGTGTCACAGAGCAGCCCTGTCGTAGGGGATCATGGGAAGACGGAGGAGGAACAGTGGATAATGGTCCCTATAAGACAGCGGGTACTGCCGCACTTCTCAGGAGGGTGGAGTGGAATCAATGTGACTCCTTCTCTGCCTCCCCTGGAGCTGGCTGCCGAGGAAAGGAAAGGAATCCATCACAGTGGCAACCAGGGCAACTCAATCTGTAACTAATGAATGCTTGGCAGGGAAAAAAAACCTTTAAAACAGACTCAACTTATGAAAAGGTGCTGAAAAGCAGGGGAACTTCACCGTGTGCCAGAAGGCACTGCCAATTAAGGTCCAGAGAGCCCACATCATGTGTTTTTTTTTCACACTATGATTTTAAGAAAGTGGTACACTGTGTATCAGAGGGAACTATGCCCATGTTAGTTTAGGAGAGGATGGAGAAGGGTCAGAGAGAGATGGGGCACAAGTCAGAGCCACATGTTAGGAATGTTTAGGGACAGATGGGGCATGGGGTAGAACCTGCAGTGATGCTGAACCCTACTTGGCTCTAGGGGTAACTCATGCCTTAATGGCAACAGGGAGCATCCCTCACCTCCTTCATCACGACAGTACGTGATCCTGGAAGGGGATGGGAGGAGACTTAGATACCCAGAGCAAGGGGAGGCTACCTTGGATGGCAATCAGCAACCCTTAGACCACTAAGTCAGGCCACTGTACCATGACACTGGTCTCTAGACTCCTCCACAGCCTGGGGAAGGGGGTCCTGCTGGGGAGCACTGTGAAGCACTAAGACAGGTGCTCCTGTCTTAGAGGAGGGGGATTTAGTCAGGTGCACGCTCTGCAGACATCCCCGAGGGCTATCACTCTCGTCCCAGGCAGCCACTGAGAATGTACTTTGCAAACTAGAGGGGGTCTACAAAGATGAAGTGCACGCCAAGCAAGGAAGCGCAACGCGCATTCCGCCACGTGCTGAAATTATGCTGTCCACCTTCTGACCGGGCCTGGTGGCACACGCCTGTAATCTCAGCACTTGGACTGGGTAGGTAGGGGGATCACTGTGAGTTCAAAATCATCCCGGGCTACAGAGCAAGTCTGGGGCTAGCCAGGCGACATGAAACCTTGTCAAACAAAACAAAACAACAAAACCAAAACTGTCCGTTTCTTCTGAAAGTAAGGGAGTAGGGGTGTAAGCATTGGTTTTTTTTTTTACATATTGTTGTGTCTCAGTTATCTCTGGCTGGCCTGGAGCTCACTCTGCAGTCCAGGTTGGTCTCAAACTTGCAATTCTCATCTTCAGGCTTTGGAATGCTGGGATTATAGGACTTCAACAACGCACCCAACAAACACTTGCCTTCTGTGCCTGCAAGTGGAAACATGTCTTATATTATAGATGACATGGTTGAGTCTCCAAAATCTAGACATATACACAAATATATTAGAGATCGTCCTCTTATAAAATGGGTATGCTTTAATTATAGAAAACATTTTCTTTTGCTCAGCTTCCTAGTACTTTATGAATCTCTTGCTATTAATATGATGGGGGTTTCTTTTGCACTATTTTGCAAGGAAATATCAACTTAAAGAACATATAGATAAGCCTCAATCAAAAGTTGCAGATGGGTGATTTTAAATTTACTCTCAGTAAAAACCCAGCAATACTATAATATAAATAGACCCGAGTGCCCCCTGAGGACAAACTGAGGGAATAGAAACATGATATGAAAGCGACAAGGGTCTGGAAATCTGCCAGGCCTGCAGGACAGGGTGAGGTCACAGTGAATTACAGAGCAGGGAACATGAATGCTAACGTCTAGGTAGCTACCTATGGATTATCAGAACACCACATTTCTAAGAAATGAGATGTATTTTCAGTGTTCAAACATTCTGAATGGGGGGCTAGAGAGAAGGCTCAGTGGTAAGAGTGCTTGTTGCTCTTGCAGAGGACCTGGCTTCCATCTCAGCAACCACATGGTGGTTCATGGCCGTCCATTAACTCCTGTTCTAGGGGATCTGATGCCCTCTTCTGATCCCACAAGCACAAAGCACACACATGGTGTGCATATATACATATACTCTGACAAAGAATAAAATCTATAAATCTAATTAAAAAAAAAATCTTGAAAGGCCTTCCTTGTGACCCCAACAGCAGAAAATACGCTGGTCCAAAAACTGACAGCACTTTACAGGCAGTGGGCTGTGACTCTCCGAAATAACGCCCTCCCCTGAGCAAAGGCCACAGTCCCTTCATTTTGCCCCACTCACTCCCCACCCCAGCAACCCAAGCCAGATGCCCCAGGGGAGCAGTTCTGTAGCACTCTGCACAGACCAGGATAGTGCAACCCAGGTTCCCAATCAGTTCCACCCAGGGGAGGTCCATTTCCCAGAATCCTCCCGGCTTCCAAGTCTTTGTCAAGCGGTGCCCAAGGAGGCTGCCCCCACTCACTCCTCACTCCTGAGGGTTTGAAACAATTACAGTCACAACTGTGAGTCCCATGCATCCAGAAGACATTTTGATTTTAAGTTAATACTATCTCCATGGCTCTTGGCACCAACTGGCTCCCCAGACTGCCATCACCCTCCTCATATTATGATCAAACTAGTTGTTCAGGTTCAGAAGGACAAGACAAACATTTTTCTTTTTTTCAGTAACACAGCTTTCTTTGATGACAATTATTTTGACAGCATGACTTTACTACTATTGCTCATGGCAAATGTATCTTATTTATTTATTTTTGAGACAGGGTCAATAGGCTAGAGTAGCACTTCTGAGTCTCGTGAGTCAGTCTCCTTAGTGCTGGAATCACAGACACATGCTACCTTACCAGGCTGAGACTTGTAACAGTCAGAATACACAGTTGTGGCAGAGTGGCTTAGAAACTCAGTCGCACAGATAGGCATGGTGGCATGCACCTTTAATCCCAGGAGGAGCTCTGTGAGTTCCAAGCCAGCCAGAGCTACAGGATGTAAGACGAATCTTAAAAGGTCTTATTAATAAAACAAACCCGGAGCCAGGTATTGGGGTGAACGCTGAAAGATCAGAGAAACAGAACAAGCCACATCCAACCTCACCTTGCCTGTTTCTCAGCTGATCTTGTTTCCTCAAACTGGAAGCCTCTGTGTCCTCATCTGAATGGATCTCAGCTGAACTGCTGCTAAAAGCTAAAAGCTTAACCTGTTTAGTTCCTGGTCCTCACGCCTTATATACCTTTCTGCTTCCTGCCATCACTTTCTGGGATTAAAGGCATGTGTCACCATGCCTGGCTGTTTCCAGTGTGGCTTTGAACTCACAGAGATCCAGATGGATCTCTGCCTCCAGAATGCTAGGATTAAAGGTGTTTGCTACCACTGTCTAAACCTATGTTTAATATAGTGGCTGTTCTGTCTCTGACCCCCAGATAAGTTTATTGGGATGCACAATATATCAACCACAACAGGACCCTGTTTCAAAAAGAAAAGAAAGAAACAAAACCTAGCCATAATTTATAATCTCATTTTTACAGGGGGAAAAATGTGTTCTAAATGACTTTTATGATACAACTAGATCAGAAAGGTGCAAATAATACAAAGAAACAAATATAAAAGGATGTCCTCCGAGGCTGGTCCACCTGCGGCTGCTCACACAAGCATCTAGATTACAGAAAGACAGATAAGGAGCTACACTGAATTTAATTCCAGATGGTATCTCTCTGCTGTCACCAGGCTCCAAAGTCCTAATGCAACCCAATGACAAATAGTCACAAGTAGTTTCAAGTCTTCCATATCATTATTTCATTAAGGAAAATGGCTGAGAACTGACCCCATCGTGATAAAGCGCTTTTACATTTTAAAAGAATAAATGAATATTCATAGCATTTGCAGTTGGGCAAAAAGGAATTCTAAAAAGAGCCCATTTACAAAGAATGTAGTGGAGTGCTTGTGTGTGTGTGTGTGTGTGTGTGTGTATGTGAAGGGGGGACTATCAAGATCCAGATATTAAGTATGTTTTTATAGCTTCCACTATTCATTCATAATTTGTATTCTTTCAGTCAAGTAATTTCAAATATTTTCAAAATCTATTAATAAATTAACAATGACTAGAATAGAGTCCCTTTATAAAAAGGTGTGTGTGTGTGTGTGTGTGTGTGTGTGTGTGTAGGTCAGAGTATAACTTTCTGGAGTTGGTCCTCTCCTTCCACCGTGGGGTTCCAGGGACAAACCCTGAGTCATCACTTAGCGACCGTGGACTGAGCTATGTTGCCAGTCCTAGAACAGAACCCTTTACCCTCACTTAGCTCTCTTTAAATGGAGTGGCCAATCAGCCACCCCATCCGAGCCCGAGCCATGGTCAAGTCTATCTGATACTAGGTTGGCTTCCCTCTAGCCTCTTGGGTCACTCTAATCCCTAAAAGGCTACAGCCACCTAATTGGGGGGAACCACAGTGGCTCCCTAATTGGTTCCCTCCATTCATCAGCCACACAGAAACCCAAATTACATGTCAAATATGCATATCCAAGCACACTGCACCCTACTAAGAACCATTTCTTGTTCCATACGGCTCAGGAGCAAGGCCACACTCTTGGGTCGAGTCCAAACTTGTGCCCCGACCAGTCCAGCTACGTTTCCTAACACAGCCATGCTTGCTTCCTGCAGGCCCAGCTCCACATTCAGCAAACCCGTGTCGTCCCTCAGTTAGAATGGGGCTTTCCAGAAGAGTCTCCACTCCCTTCAGGTCTCAGCAGGAACAGAAGGCCTCCTTGCCTCTGAGGATGAAGCCAGGGCTCCTTCTGCAGGATTCCAGAGCACGCCTCCCCTGCCCTGCCCCTGTCTCAGCCCTGACTCTATTATTTGATTAGTTGCCCTTTTAGGCAGACTCACTTGAAGGGAAAGACTTCTTCAGTCTTCTCCCGGCTTCTTTTTTCTGTGTGGAAACCAAGCCTCTCTGTGCTGCCCAGGCTGGCTTTGAACTCGTAGCTCCAGAGATCCTCCTGCTTTAGCCAGGACCCTCACAGCAGCTGTCTCATTGTTACCCATGACTAGCTCTTTGCCTGGGACATCATAAGTATCCAAGAAACATTCGTGGCCTCTATGCTTCTGAGCCTCTATTCTTTAACACACACACACACACACACACACACACACACACACACACACACACACCATATTAAGTGCCCGAGGAAGCCAGTCACAACTCCGAGCTCATTCAGCAGTCACCATATACTGTCTCAAAGCACTCTGGTGTGTGCCTCTCATAACTGTTGATAAAATTCAGAAATGTTTGATATCATTTGTATGTGAAGATCACAGTAGTCACCATCCCCAATCCTGTGTCAAACAGTAGCTTATAATGAAAAGAAAATTAAATTTAACCGATCACTCCAAAAAAATCACATTACTTAAATTCTAGTAACACAATTAAAACACACACAGATGAGAGACCCCACCCTTAAATGTCCTTTCCACAAGGCTGGGGTAGGGGGCCAACATGCTGCACAATCCAAATTCTCCAAGCACCTGCCATGTGCATGCTTCCACGTATGCTGGCCCAGCTGGCTCTAGCTTAAGGAATCTCCTTAATGAGAATCACTGGATGGACATAAGGCAAAAATATCCTTTGCAAAGACAAGCAGGACCATGAGCCCAAGTCTCGGCCAGACTGCATCCTCTACACACAGCACCTCATACTTTCCAAAGCACTTCTGTACTCATGTTTGTTCTGCACTCCCCCAAGGAAAGTTGTGTCACCCCATTGTCCCCACCACCTGACAGTGGAGGAAGGTGAAGCCACACACCAAGTTCGTGGTTCAAGGTCACAAACTCAGTGAGTACAGAAACAGAAGTCAAATCTGGTGTCCTGACTCCCAGGAGTCTGTACGGTTCCTAGGCAACATGCATGTTTGGACCCGAGTGTTCCACCTCTCAGGGAAGGAAGGAACATGTTACAGGGACGGTAGTCACATCGGCATTAATGGGAAACCCTTTCTGCCCCCTCTTCTCTTCCCCTCCTTTCCGGTCTACAGAAGTGGAAAGTCCAGGAAGAATGGAAGGAGTCATGGTCATCAAAATAGGATTGAGAACCCATGCCCCTTTCCATTCCCGATAAACCTCAAGGCTGAATTTCTCTACAAAATCACCAGTGCTGCTTTTCCAGGGAGCTGCATGTGAGCCAGAGGCCGCACAGGCCACAGCTGTTCATCCTTACCTCTAGGGGCAGGAAGGTGACATGTTTGGTTCATGCGCCTTACTCAGGGCCAAGGCTCTGTCTGCATTTTCCCCTCTCTCACCAATGTGTTCAAAGGGAGGCCAAACTTCTCTCAGTTTGCCAGGAAAACCAACAGAATCCCCACTTTCCTGCAAGTACACCTAGCCTAAAGTCCAAAATGTGAAAAGAGAATCCAGAGTTGGTTTTAAAGTAATATGATACCCTTAATCAACCAGCATTTTAGAGTGCTTTTAATAAAACAAGCCATGGAGTTCAAGATCATACGGCTTGATAACTAAAGCGCAGAATTTCAGGGAAGAGGCCACAGGCCATGAAGTAGCTCCCAGGCAGGAAACACTCTAGGCCAGGGGCAGAGCAGTTCCTAAGAGAAACTGAGGCAACTTTCCACAACTAAATGTAGAGTATCTAAAGAAGCCTTGCACACATATTGCACATACATGTGACCAAAGAAATAATCAAGTTATACAAAGGTTTCTAAACACACACACACACACACACACACACACACAGGTTTTCATAGCATTACCAGTGACAGGGATGAAACACAATCAACCTAGCCACAGAGAAGGGGTTAAATAAATTATAGCATGGTCATGTGACCTCATGCTAGAAATACCAGCCCTCAGACTCCAAATGAATATTTAAACCAAGTGGAGTCACCTAGCATACATAGAAGGTGGGAAAATGCTACATTTTTTTCCTAAAGAACACACACAGAAAATAGATGAAAAGGAACATGTACACAGTAAGAAGCACACTGAGATGGTGAGCATCAAAAAGTTGTATTCTCGCCGGGCGGTGGTGGTGCACGCCTTTGATCCCAGCACTCGGGAGGCAGAGGCAGGTGGATCTCTGTGAGTTCGAGGCCAGCATGGTCTTCAAAGCGAGTTCCAGCTACACAGAGAAACCCTGTCTCAAAAAACCAAAAAAAAAAAAAAAAAAAAAAGTTGTATTCTCTATTTGAAGGTTGTCTTTTGTGGCTGTCAGTTTTGGGGACAAGTTCTTACTGTGTTGCCCTGGTTACACGGAACTCCCTATGTAGATGGGGAGTGGGAACCAGGGGTGGGGTGGGGCAGAACTCAGAGGCCTGCCCACCTGCCTCTATCTCCCATTTGCTGGGATTAAAGACTCCATGCCACCACGTCCAGGCTTTCCTTCCTTTATAATAAAAAGAAGGCTGTCTGAAAGGGGGATGTAAGTAACACATGCAATTTTAAATAGGGATCTTCAAAAACCACACTTTCCCACTACCTTATGATGCTTATTTCAACGTTTTTAATTGAGAAAAAATACATAAGCATTTATCTTTGTAAGGGTTCTAAAGCATACACACCAGCGATGTTGAATAAATTCATTGTACAACCGCCACTGGGATCAATTTCCAGAAGTTTTTTTAACACCTCATATTGAAATTCTACATTGTACCCACCAAGCAGTTCCAATCCCATCTCCCTTGGCCAGCAGTGTACACCTTATCTCTATGACTGTGGTTAAGGTAGCTTATCTCTTATTAGTGGGATCATACACCTGATGGCAAATTTCACCTAACGTAATGTAACACACATTATGATTTTCTTTATTGTTAAGCCTGGATAATAGTCTATTACAGTATATATATATATATACACATACACTTTATATTCATTTTTAAAATACATTTCAAACTTAAGCTATATTTTGAAATGATGATATTTTCATAAACAAATGGCTCCAGAGGTTGTCATTTAGGGACTGAATACATATGTCATTTGTTTGAGCAGCTACAAAGACCAATACACAAACGAGAACAGTAGCTGCCTCCAGTGCAGGTGGTCCCAGGGGCACCAGGGCACTTTCTGAGCTGATAAGATGGTTCTGTATCCTGACGGGTGTAGATTATGCACAAGCATGCATTCGCCCTTTGTCAAATTTCATGGAGTTATATGCTTAAGAGCTGTGTGATTTAGTGTGTGTGTAAATTACATGTCACTTTTTAAAAGAGGAAAACATTCTCCCCTGCCCCTCTGAAAGAAGACACAAAATAAGAATTTCTGAAGAACTAAATGGATTCTATAGTTCAGCCACGGATGCTCAATGCCATCTTCGCTTTGGGGACCGTCAGTGGGTCACTAGCACCCCTAAGTTTCAGCCCAGGCTCCTTTGTCCTCCCTCACAGGGTAAGCGCCACTTTGTCTGGGAAAGTCTGTTAAATACACTGTGGGCTGACTACCTACACACCACACCTGTCCAGGCTGATGGGTGGTGTGGCCCATGGCACTCCTCCGCCCGGGAGGGAGCAGAAATGAGGCGTGCCTGGTTGCAGGTCAGGCTCAGGGACAGGTATTCCAGGTGATGCAACGCTGAGTCTGAAGCCATCACCCAGCCCAAGGAGAAGGTCTCTGGAAGGACCTAAGACAGCATGAGGTGAGCTCTGAAGTGAGGGGAACAAGGTCTTGGCCCTTACCAGGCTGGCTGCAAGCTATTAGTGTGCCATCGAACATGGCTAAAACCATGAAGTGGTGGGTGTTACCTCTTTCCTAGTAACCATGGCTACACACCTGGACTCTGTGCAGTATGTCTCCATAAATGACAAGTGTAGACCACACCCAGCCATGATGAGTTTCCTGTTAAACTACTTGAACCACTCCTAAGTCACAACTTTTTTTTTTCAGTTTGCTATAAAAATTCTCCTCCACACTGCCTGACCCGGGGGCTGACAGTCAAAGCTTACTTACACCAAAGAGCAGCAAACTTCTATCTTAAAGAGTCTTGGAAACACAAAACAGGGGCACCTAAGCCCCAAAGCAAACCAGAAAAGGACAGTCAGGGCCTCACATGTTTTCCTGGCTCGCTGTTCTAGTTTAGAAAAGAAGGCAGGGGACGTGGGAAAGCTTGCCCCTACAGGGGCACTGTCATTTGAGTGGAAGATGCA
>CABHPQ010171309.1:0-29700 GCA_902168405.1 Peromyscus aztecus | reverse complement strand
TGTATACATATACATATACAATGATAATTAATGAAAAAATAAGGCCATGAACTTGAAGAAGAGTAGCTAGGGATATATGGTAGGGTTTGAAGAAAGAAAAGGGAAGGGAGAAATTTAACTGTATTGTAATCTCAAAACTAAAGAAACCAGTGAATAAAGAAATAAAATCAAAATTAGAATCTCATTCAAAAGCCTTCAAGTCGCCGGGCGGTGGTAGCGCACGCCTTTAATCCCAGCACTCAGGAGGCAGAGCCAGGTGGATCTCTATGATTTCGAGGCCAACCTGGGCTACCAAGTGAGTCCCAGGAAAGGCACAAAGCTACACAGAGAAACCCTGTCTCAAAAAACAAAAAAAAAAAAAAAAGCCTTCAAGTCTATGTATCTAAACCATGTGCATTAAAAGCATATCATCATTAGGTAGCAAGAAAATTCGAATTAAATAGACAATTTGATATTACCACTAGAAAAACTAAACCTTTCTAAAGAGATAGTATTATGATGTGTACCTTTATTCATTCGTTTGTTTATTTGTTAGTTAGTTAGTTGGCTCAACAGACTTTCAATATACAGTCCAGGCTGATCTCAAACTCAAGCTTCAGCCTTCCAAATGAAATATATATATATATATATATATATATATATATATATATATATATATATATATACCAAGTAGGCCTAGCTAAAGAATAATAAACTTTTTTAAGTTTTATTTGGGTAACAGTCTAAGGAAAACATATAAATTTAAACTCTTCTCCCTTTAAGAAACTTGTGTTTTCAGCATCTGACTATCAATGCCTGCATTTCTCAGTTTCTGACCTGGTTTTTTTTCTCCAAATTTGGCTGTTTCTTTGTTCTTGATATTCTTTTATTTAAAAATCTAATGTTATTTATAATAAAATTCACTTCATTCATGTTTGTTATATTATTGTATATTTCCCCTCTTTTTTTCTGTCTTGGTTTATTTCTAGGATATTGTTTCAGAATGAGTTAATATATTACTAATTTTTAACTTTGTTTCATCTATTTCTTATTTTAATTAATCACCTGCTTATTCTTAAATAACATTGGAAAATTAATAGAAAATTTTCTGTGAAAAAGGATGATTTTGTTTAAGGCAGAGTAAAAAAGAAGAAGAAAAGAAAGAAAGGGAGAGGGAAGAAAAGAAAGAAAGGAAGAGAGAAGGAAAGAAAGAAAGAGAGAAAGAGAGAAAGGTTACTTCCAACTACTGTGCATTATAATTGCCATAACTGAGCAAATTTTGTTTTTGATTTTGTGGGTTTTTTTTGTCTCAGCACAGAACTGTAAGCATTACCTGCATTATTACTTAAAGAATAAGGCTCAAGATTAGTTAAGGTGCCATCACTGAAACAGCATTTATATGACCAAGTGGGAATGTATACTTGAGAGCCTTACTCATTCTCCTCGGATTCGTGACCCCCTGTAAAAATGGTAACACAAGTCCTAACCATGTGCTTCATTTCTTAGAGCAATTCGGCTCCTAGAACTTGTCATTGTAGGAGTGCAATAGTGCTCCTGTCCTTCTAGATGAAAGCCAGTTCCTATCCTCCTTGAACTGTCCTAACCTAACACTGACCTCAATTTAACATGAATAGAAAATAAAAACCCAACCCTCGCTGACACGTCCCCAAAGTCCTCCCTGTTCAGAAACTGTCTCTACCAGTGGGATTTGTGAGACTTGGAAATTCTAATTTGCTTTTGAACTAAACATTTTCCTCATTCAAGAGTTCAATTTGGGGGTTGGAATGTATCCTTAAATACTTCTTTTTTATTTCTGGCAAGTAAATATTCAATTTACTTCAGGGTGTTGCTAGAGTTTTCCTACCTGGCCCACAGTCAGGACAAATCTTTGTCACCCGCCAGTCCCACAGCCGCTCAGACCCAACCAAATAAACACAGAGACTTGTATTGCTTACAAACTGTATGGCCGTGGCAGGCTTCTTGCTAACTGTCCTTATATCTTAAAATAATCCATTTCTATATATCTATACCTTGCCACATGGCTTGTGGCTTACTGGCATCTTCACATGCTGCTTGTCCTGGCGGTGGCTGGCAGTGTCTCCTTCCACCTTCTTGTTCTTTCTTTTTCTCCTCTCTGTTAGTCCACCTATACTTCCTGTCTAGCCACTGGCCAATCAGTGTTTTATTTATTAACCAATCAGAGCAACACATTTGCCATACAGAACATCCCACAGCATCAGGGTTTTTTTTTTTTTTTAAGCAAATACATTGAAGGATAAAATCCATCACATCTTCCTTTGTTTTTCCTTGTTTTCTTCCTTCATTTTTTACTGACCCCTCATACCTCCCTCCTTCCATTACTCTCCCCCACTTTTCCTTTCTTCAGGGACAGTTACCAATGAATATTTTTATTTGCCTGATGACTTCTTTCAAACATTGATTGATGTGCTTACTACACCATGCATTTGATTAAAATGAAAGCTGGACCTCTGGTTTAACTGAATTCCAATTAGATGCTTTGACAAGAATACTGCAGAATATTCAACACATTGCACATTCTCTCAACTGGAAGCAGCATCTCTCTAGAGACCACAGTGAAAAATACTTCTGTTTCCAAAATAAGTAAAGCCAGTAGCAGACTCACTCATTTAAAGTTACATTTTCCTCTTTGCAACTCTCCATAGAGTTGGTTGTCATGACATTACACAATTCCACATCAGTTCTTCATCTCATAGATGTTCAAATTCTCTGAAGATTCTTTCTTGAATCAGTTACTTCAGCTAGAGGCACTGATTTTGTATGAAAATTTTCTGCTCATTTGATGTTTAACTGGGTAAACAGCAAATCTTCAACTAAGAGCAATAAATCTTAGAGAAACCATGAATCAGAGGATATAGCACTTTAAAAGATTTCATTATCTCTTTTGGCTACTTGTGATGTGGGATGGGTTTATTTAATATTTAAATGCTTCTCAAGTGTGACGGCCCTGTCCTTGGAGTTGATGAAGACACGCTAAGTTTGAATTTTAAGGTGCATCTGGTTGACATTTGTAAGATACTGTGACTCCAGCAATAACCTGGAATGTAAGTCAATTAATCATAGTCCTGTCAAGTGCAATTCTTTGTAGCCTGTTTACAAAAACACAGCATAAAGGAATAAAGTAGAAAAGAGTGTGGAAGAATCAGCCTGGAGACCGAAGGGATTATTGCCTCTCTTTTTTTTGTTTCTAATTCCTTAAGATTAGATTTAAAACAGATTTCAATCGCATTATAGAGAGATGAGAAATATTTTAAAAGCATTAGAGAAGAGCTTGTTTAGAAGCAATATTTGGTATTGAATGCATTCCCAAATGCTTTTATGTGCAGAATAAACATTTCAGGCTGGAATTCTTATTTAAACCTTATCTTTGCTTTGCAGCCGTGCCCGGAAAGAAAGAGGAGAAATCCAAGACAGTGGAGCAAGGTAAAAAAAAGAGTGAAGCAGGTTGAGATTATCTTCTTTAGAAAGAAAACAACATGAGGAGGAAAACACTGGATTCAGACAGGTGGAAGACAATAACCTTTAAATCTCCTGCTCCATAGCAATGTCCCTGCATGTTTTTCTGGACAGGAGAATGGGAGGCGACTATCTGACCTTGTCTTTCTTTTTGTGTATCAAGCTTTGAATATAAATTCAGAACAGAAAACCTGTACCTACTGCGTCATTACACCAGCAGAGATGCCGGAGGGTATTGATAATGAGAAAATGAGCTGGGTAAACGAGTAGATACTTTCTGCTTGGTTTTTCGTTCAAAACCACCTCACAGATCAAAGGATAAACATAGTTTAACCCTATTTATGAAAAATAATTTATATGACTTTAAAAATAATTTGTTAAAGTTAACACACTGGGGCAAATGGCAGCAAAAGTTATTAGAGTTTATGCTTTGACTTTGCTTGTTGATTCATCCAAAAGGCCTGAAAATTTAACATTATACATCATAAAGTCATGACTATATATGTATATAACATATATATATATATATATATATATATATGGTTTAATGTAGCTATACTACACCATCACTCCAGCATATGCTTTAGAAATGCTTCTGAGCACTGTCTTTTAAACATTGAGAGCAATATTATGCTTATTCCTGCAGCTCAACTAAGTGAAAAGATTTAGAGACTTTTACAGAGAAAATAGCATGATAATTATATTGATAAAGTTTTTCCATTTATTTTGGTTTCTGGATACCACCGGCAATTTTAGGTGTCAGTGCACAATTTGAGGCAGCTTTGTCTGGGTGAAAGCGCCTGCGTTAGTGTCTGAAATACAAAGCACAGACTTGTGCTTTGGCTTGTTCATTTATGTGGCTCTCTGTGTGCAAATTTCTTACTCAAAATGAAGACAATCATTCCCAAGCTGCTTTTCTGACAAGATACTGTGTAGCTCAAATAAGAAATCATATGTATAAAGGATGCAACAAATTATAAATTCCTAAATCACATATATAAATATATACTTCCTTAGGTCCTTTTTTTTTCTCATGAAACAGTTTTGATAAATTATCAAAGCACACTTTAATCCACTGAGCATCATGGTTTTCTGTTCTCTAGTCAGAACAATGACTTATCATAGCTTGTTTTACTTCTTAGTTTTCTTTTTCTTTCTTACTTATTTTTGTATTCAGGATTGACTTTAAGGCCTTAAACATGCCAAGCAGACACTGCACCATTAAACAGCATCCCCAGCCTAGCTGGATGTTGTAAATCACTACAGCATGTTAAAAGTAGACTGACTAGTAATGGAGAGCAAGGAAATAATAAGAGTGGTGCCTACCATGATTGATAGGAACACTGACTGTTTACTTCTGACAGTGCCAATTTTCTTCACTCATTGATGTTTTCTGAAGTTGGCAATGGCTCATTAGGATGTGAACTTACTATTGCAGATTATTTGTATTATAATTTTATTAAAATTATATTTTTTCTTATGAAAGCTTAGGATTATAGGCTTATATAAAACAAAGACAATTATTTTTATAATAATTGTAAACATTTCAGTTTTAAATGTGTGAGAATGGCCTCTCACATTTTAAACTACAAACATAACAGAAAATAGTATATTTTAACACATTGCCATTTTTGTGGTGGTACATTTATGTCAAATTGTTGATGAGAAAAATAGATATGAATAAAGCAGAGAGTTTGCATGTGAAAAAATCCTAACTCTGATCTATGTGTTTCATGATAGAATTCTAATATTTATTCTTAAACTGATGTTTTAGAACTATGTTTTCATTTCTCTACTACAGAGTTTTAGTTCACTTCAAAAATAACCATTATATAAATGAGTTTATAATGCATTGAGAACAATCAAATATCATCAAAGATACCTTTTTATTCATGTAAGTTTTAACTTGTAGGCTTCCCAGGGAAAACATCATGATTTGTATAACTCTTGTCAGGTTTCAATGTGCTGTGTGTTCTGAATCTTGTGCACATTGATCTGCTGGGTGTAGGCATCCCAGCTATGCATGAATACGTTAACTCCAGCCCACTTTACATTATGGGGATGAATTTTTGGAATAGGTAGAATTAATTACTCATGAACCTAATTTAGAAAAAGAGACATCATCACATACAAGAACGGGGAGACTAGGAGGACTAAGATCTACAGAACTAAAAAAAAAAAAGCTATTTTATTTTTAGTTTATAGTGCGTTATGTTATTTTTATTTTTCTCATGCAGATCTAAAGTTGGCTAGATCATAGATTTGAGGATTAAGATTTTGTACATCCTTATTTTTATAAACCATTTAATTAGGAACACACACACACACACACACACACACACACACACACACACACACACAAGGTTGTATTTAGATGTATCAGAATGGCTCTCTATAAATGCCTTCCACAACTGATAAGGCTGTGCTTATGAGAGGAACCAGGGTGGCAAAGTTAAAAGTGTCACATATGTGCTGCCATGAAGAGATGCATCATTACATTTCATAAACCGTGTCTTAAGAGAGTGCATTATGATTCAATGATACAATGCTTGTTGCTAAAAACTGCTCATTTGTTGATATTTAATTTATCAAAATTAGTTGTTTTTGTGTTCTTTTTTCAAAACAGACCTGCAATCTTAAATCCCCCTTCCTTGTCTTTCAGTTTTTCTCCTTCTGTAGGAAATGACTGATGCATTTTTCTTAGTACTAGCTGAAGGGGGGAAAAACCACTCTAAAGAAGCATAGTGAGGTACAGGAAGAGGACAGACAAGACAATTCTTTGGGGTCTCAATAGGAAGGTTGGAGTAAGTTTTCTGCAACAAGGGAAAGATGGGGAAAATAGTCACCATTTTTTTTTGTCATTCACTTTGATTTATGACATTATTGAGGTCTTGTTTAGGATTTGTTCTAAGACCCTATCACCATGGCCTAACAACAGTGTTCTCAATATTTGTTGGTTGATTGCAAACACAGAGAAAATGTCAAGAAAGAAGTATTAGCTGACACAGATCAACAACTTGAGCCCAACACATTGTAAAGCTAAAAGATTATTCTATAAGTCAAAGTTCTAACATAGAGAGTAGGTAATATTTACGAAGATAGATTAAATCTTTACCATATCAATTTAAAAGTAGAACTAATTGAGGAAAATTAATTATTATTCATCAACTCTACCAGTTCTCATATATTTATAGTTGGTTCTTATTCTTGAGAAGTCCTGTGTGATGAACAGTCATAAGGACAAAGATATGGAAATTGTTACTTATTAATTACAAGTATGTTAATGTGAACTTCTTAATAAGACTAAAGGGAAGAGAAAGTTAAATAATTGTTTAATTATGCAAAGTCATGTACCAAGTTTAGTAAAGTATACCTTATCCTAGCTTTCAAAACACATTTACAAAGTTAGGGTATAAAAAGCTAATACTTTTTTCAAATGAAAAATTTCTGATACTATGGTAGAAAGTTGTTAAATGTAGTATTTCTTACTTCAGATTATTATTATTTTATGGGAGGCCTCATCTAGAAAGCCTCTTGTTTTTATATTGTAAGATTGCAATGAAAATCATACTTTATAATCTTAAATGCTTATGTACACTTTGGTACCTTAATGTAAATTTAAAAGAGTAATAACATAATTATTACGTGTAGTATTCCATCCTCTTAGAAAATAAAATGACTTTACATCCCAGTTAATTTGAAACATGACAATTCTTTATGAACAGAATTTGGTTTCCAATTAACCAACATGAATGTGAGCACAATTACTCATCATTTTATGAAGGGTAAAATATGAGAGTATACATCAAAACCATATCAAAGTTAATTTCCTCTAATAAGTTGTTCACTTTTGCCTTAAACTTAGAAATGTTTCAGCACTCATAAACAATCTGATCTGTATGCATGTGAATGATTTCTGTCTTTCTTTGGGTTGGATGTGATTCTGTAAACCATGTTACCCATTTAATTGTAAGAGCCTTTAAATTTGTCAGGACAACCAGTGGAAAACAAGTACATTGTATGTGAGTTATTATGTTCCTCTATCTCAGTAGATATTCTCAATCTTTGTGAATGCACTGGTCATTTTTCAATCTGTGATGTGTAATTATTGTAGACTTATTCTGAGTTTTAAGAGATGTTTAAAAATATCTGAGAGCAGTGGTTTCCCTGAGACAGTCCTACATATTTGAATGATTGTGTTTATATTTCCTGGTATACCACAGTTATTTAATCTTTAAAAAGTCAATGGAGTAAAACTAAAAGGCTTAATCGACCCAATTGTATTTAATGATTTGTGTGATGTGTGATTATAAAATAACAAATTTCCATATGTTGATTAAGTCTTGTTGTTGACCCTCAATAAATTTTAAATGGTAATAACAATATGATTGGTTCCTGTGAATTTCAAACCTTTGAAAACAGTTTTACTTCAATTGTTTAATATTTATTGAGCGCCCACAACAGACCAGGCGCTGGGAAGGGGTGTGAGAGGCACTTGGTTGACTCAAGAGAGAAGCTGGTCTACAAACAACACCATACAATACATGCAAATGAACCCACCATGCTTTTTTTAAAACATATTTTAATAGAATATTTAGCAGTTCATTTTGCATGCTCATATAGACATTTCACTTTGTCTTACCCTTATTTAATATTTCTACAATAATTTTATCAAATTTGATTTGTATGGCCTATAGAAAATTCCTTCCTGGTTCTAGCTTTCTTGATTTTCCACTCCCCTCTCCATTATTCCTTTGGTAAACAAACAGGTCTAAATTCTACATGTCACAGCAGAACACATTACTCAAGGAAGTTTGTATTTTTATTCTTGTTTTTTCCCACAGTACCACCATCTGTCAGGCATCATTTGACACATGTGATTCAAATTTTTATGGGTAGCATTGACATCCAACATTGAAGACAAATTTTCCCCAGAAATTGGACCACCTGAGTCTGTGATGACATTTGAAAGTGATGATAATGATATGCATTATTGCCATTCTTTTCTTCCAAAACATAAAGATATGAGTATACGTGTCAGATTTTCTCAAGGGCATCCTCCAAGCCTTACCTCTGTAAGGCACCGTTGCTACCATCCAGGAGCCTCAGTAACAAGAAAGTCAGAGGAGATGGTAGGTAGATGGGCTAAACTGGGCACATTGATTATCAAGGCAGGAAACACAAATACAAGCAAAGCATCACTTCTATGTTGCATCCATTTGGTACCTTTTGTAATTCACTAGTATAGTTTCTTGAAAAGATTCAGTGATTTAAGTTCTAAAAGTAACAAACTCTTATATCAGTTGTGTGTCTCTATTTCACTTATAGTCCCTAATCTTTGTCTCAATGTGAAAAAATAGAAATATGAATCATTTCTTATTGCACAGTCAAATCTAATTATAAGTACAAAGGAAATTTTCATGTGACCTGTTAATTTAATGACACAGCATTTCATATTTCTTTTGAGAGTATATTATAGAATTTGAGGAAACTTTTAATCAAAACAAAAAGGTATACATTGTGACCATTTTCTACACCCAGACATCATGTGGATGTTTCTTTTCTCATTTTCATCACAAGGAAAATTCCCCACACAAACTGTTCTCCTCAAATAGCATTTTGATCACCATCAGTAGAATTTAGAATGAAGAATCACTAAGTATTTCACATAGATAATGGAGAATTAAAAGTTTCAGATATCTAAATCTCAACTTTGCATACTCTTTGACTTTGTAAAGTGGTATGTGAAGGCTGAAGAAATGCATTATAGTCTACACCACTCTGCCCAGCAAGCAAACCCATAAAGTTTGTCATAATGTCTACACTACAAAGTTGATCGGTTAAAGAAAAGACTATCTGATTATTTTTTGTCTTTTTTTTCCCCTTTGGTTTTTTGAGACAGGGTTTTTCTGTGTAGTTTTGGTGCTTGTCCTGGATCTCACTTTGTAGACCAGGCTGGCCTCAAACTCACAGAGATCCTGGCTCTGCCTCCCGAGTGCTGCACAGCTTTTTTTTTTGTCTTATTGACTAAATTATCTTACTTATATTTTGTTATTCTAAAGACCTACTTATAATAAAATGAAGTGACGTTAAATTTATTATATGTTTGCATTATTTTGTAAGATGTACCTTAGTATAAGTTAGTGGATTGTCAGAATGATAATCTAGAGTGAAAGTGCAGGAGAGATCTGAAATTGTCATCCCTACTAATTCATCACAGTAAATGAAATCACACATTTTAAGTTATTTCAAGAACTAGTGTGAATATCATAGATAACAGCATCATAGATAAATTGAACTTGTGTAATCTTGCCTTACTTTTTGATAAAATGTTAGTATAAGCTTGTTGAAAAGTTCTTAAAATGTCAAATTTCAATTCATAATTTCCTCCAGGAGTTTGTATTAGTAAAACGTTGCTTAAAAGAAAGTTCTTCATCATTACAGCTAGAAACATTTGAGTTTATCCATTTGAGTATTATACTTTACAAGATAATGAATACTCATATAATCATCCAATGGCTGTATATTCTAATCAAAAACCCTGAAAATAAATTTTATCATGTTAGTACTTTGACATGTGTCTTCAAAGAAAAATTTTATGGAATTCAGTGATAGTTATGAAATATTAACTTAGTATAAAGCTACCTCAAAATAAAACCGATATTAGCCTGTTCTTATTAGTAACTTCTTGTATGACATTGCCTTGTGTTGTTCTGGCTATATTTATATATCAATTATTTTATTAGACAATTCTTGAATGGCCTTCCATCTTATGAGAAATTCATGAGTATATGTTTCTCATTTGAAAGACAAATATACTATATTTAAATCATTCCTATTTTTCACAAATGTGTAATAATATATTGAACTCTGGTAGTGAGAGCATTCTGCAAAATGGAAGCAGGAAAATCATATTCAAATTTCAAAATGAAAAATATTATAGGGTAAGCAAGATGGCTTGGTGGATAGAGGTGCTTGCTATGAAAGCCTAGGGATCTGAGTTTTATCCCACAACCTATGTAAAGATGGAAAGAGACAACCTACTTCTAAAAGTTGTCCTCTTGCCTATGCACATGCACCATGGAACATGCACACACACACACACACACACACACACACACACACACACCCTCAGAGATACACACACATACACCCATGCACAATCCTCAGAAATACACCAGACATACATACACACATATGTATACACATACACACAATGAAAAATTTTTAAAATGAAAAATTCTAGAAACAATCTTAAAAATGCTAATATTTAAAATATTTGCATGTATTTAGTTTACAATTAAATTTCAAAAGATATCAACAAAGCATTCTATTGGATATTAAATGAATGAGATGAAATTTCTGTAAACGTGAATTTAATCATGGGATTCAGTAATCATGACATAAGTTGTCTTGGAGATGTAGTACTATATATATATATATATATATATATATATGAATTATGTTATTAATTATATTATGAAAAATGCCACAAAATACTGTCTCTGGAGGCAGAAGACTGTGGCAATATAATGACGAGTGGCTGACACGGTTTTGACAGGAAGGCAATAATGACTTCCTATCAGTTCTTCAGTATATACCATGTTCTTTTATTAAAACTTTATTGAATCAAAACCATGAACAAAAAGAAAGTTGGAATATGACAGTATTCATAAATGGCCTGAAAAACTCTACTGGGAAATCTTACAGCTGATAAACACATTCTGCAAAGTATCTGGATACAAATTGACACACAAATATCAGTAGCCCTCCTATATACAAATGAAAATTATCTGAGAAATAAATCATGGAAACAACACCTTTCATAACAGCCTCCAATAATATAAAATATCTTGTGGTATCTCTAACCAAACAATTGAAAGACTTGTATGACAAATTCTTTAAGTCTTTTAAGAAAGAAATTGAAGAAAATGTCAACAGATGGAAAGATGCTCCTGGATCAGCAAGGTCAATATAATATAAATGGCCTTCCTACCAAAAGCAATCTACAGATTCAGTGCAATCCACATCATAATTCCAACACAATTCTTCACAGATCTTGAAAGGACAATTTTCATTTTCACATGGAAACACAAAAACTCTAGGATAGCTAAAACAATCCTAAATAATAAAAGAACTGTAGGAGGCATCAGCTACTCTGGTTTCAAGTTGTACTACAAAGGAATAGTAATAGAAACTGTATTGGCATGCCAAACTGACATTTTGATCAAGGGAATCGAACTGAAGACCCAGACATAAATCCACATACCCATGGACAACAAAGTTTTCATAAGAAGGCCAGAAATATACACTGGAAAAAAAAAGAGCATCTTCAACAAATGATGCTGTTTAAACTGGATGGCTGCATGTAGAAGAATAAAACAGATCCATATTTATCACTCTCTCAAAAATTAACATCAAATTGACAAAAGACCTGGACATAAAACCAGATACGCTGAACCTGACACAAGAGAAAGTGGAAAATAGCTTTAAACTCACTGGCATAGGAA
The DNA here is from genome assembly GCA_902168405.1 of Peromyscus aztecus. Lineage (NCBI taxonomy): Eukaryota > Metazoa > Chordata > Mammalia > Rodentia > Cricetidae > Peromyscus > Peromyscus aztecus. The sequence goes on along the minus strand of CABHPQ010171309.1, from coordinate 17,716 downwards.
AAAACTTTCTGAGCAGAACACCATTAGCATAGGCACTAATATCTACAATTAGTAAATGGGACTTCATGAAACTGAGGAGCTTCTGAATGGCAAGGCCACCATTGTTCAGACAAAGCAATAGCCTACAGAATGGGAAAATATTTTCACCAACTACACATCTGATAAAGGACTAATATCGAAAATATATTAATAATACAAGAAGCTTTATTTAAAGAAAACTATCTACTGAAGAAAAATGGCATATTTATCTGAACAGAATTCTCAACAGAAGAAACTCAAATGGCCGAGAAACACTTTAAAAAATAGTAAACATCCTTAGCCTCAGGAAAACACAAATCAAGACTACTTTGAGATATCATCTTATATCTGTCAGAATGGCTAAAATTAACAAAACAAGTGACAGCTCATTATGGCCAGGAGGTGAAGTAAGAGGGGCACTCATCCATTGCTGATAGGAGTGCAAATCTGTACAGCCACTGTGGAAATTAGTATGGTGGTACCTCACGAATATGGGAATTGATCTACCTCAAGATCCCGCTATACCATTCTTGGTTATATACAAAAGGGATGCTTCATCCTACCACAGAGACACTTGCACAACCATGTTCATTGCTGCTCTATTCCTAATAGCCAGCATTTGGAAACAACCTAGATTTCCCTCAACAGAAGAATGAATAAAAACAATGCAGTATATTTACACAAAAGAGTATTATCATGAAATTTGCAGGCAAGTGGATGGAACTAGGAAAAAATCATCCTGAATAAGTTCTCCCAGACTTGGAATATGGTATGTATTCAATTATATGAGGATAGTAGCTGTAAAGTCAATGATAATCAAGCTGTAATACATAGAACAATAGAGGGCATGTATAGACTAATGGACTAGAAGGAAAAGATTGATCTTTTGGGGAAAGGGAAATAGAACAGATAGTTAAGGATGAATGGGAACCTGGAATGGGAGGATAAAGTGGGGAGAGGGGTGGTGGGAAGGAAAACAGGGAGAGACAGCTAAAATTAAGAACATTTGAGAGTTAGTATGGAGGCCTAATAAAGTAGAAACTTCCTAAAATATATACATATATGAAGGCAATATAAATAAAATTGCCAAATAATGGTGGAGAATGATTCTCAACTGGCCATTTCTTGTCATTAAATGAAGCATCCAGTACTGCGATTGGGTTACATCTAATTAAGTTGTTGGTCAAAGGGACCCCACAGGAAACCCTACATAACTCAGGCTGTTGCCAAGTTTATGGGTTGCTCTCTACACACAGACAGCAAAGGCCCATTGTGGAAGGCAACACCTACTGAGCTCATTGAACATGGAGATGTCAACCTGATGACTACCTAGAGCCTTCACTCCTGTTTTCCCATGTCTTTCGTACCCGAAAGTACTTTGCATGCTCTCAAATTAGAAACATAAACACCAAGCCACAAACACATCTGCAATGGTGTACTGCCTACAAGACAGACTGGGGCAATAGTGGCACAAACTTGTAGACTAACCCACCAATAACCGATTTGACTTGAGGTCGACTCTATTAGGATGGAACCCATGCTCAATACCACTTGGATTACCAAGAACATGAAACTAGATAGGCCATAGACCTAGGGTAAAACCAAATATACTACTGTTCTACTAAAAGAATGTAGCAATAAAATGATTCCTAATGACATTCTGCTATACTCATAGATCAGTGTCTTGCTTAGCCATGTTCAGAGAAGCTTCCTCCTGCAGCAGATGGGAACAAACACAGATATAGCCAGATATTGCGCAGAAAGTGAAAGACCTGGGAATACTCAGCTTTAAAGGGGATGTTTCCATCAATTCTCTATCCACGGAGCTCAGGAAAACCTGATGAAGAGGAGGCGGGAAGAATGTAAGAGCCAGAGGGGATGGAGGACAACAAGAAAATAATGCCCTCTAAATTGACATGAGCAAAGTTTATTTGAACTCACCGGAGCTGAGGCTGCATACATAGGGCCTGAATGGTTCTATAACAGGTCCTCTGCTCATAGATTATGACTTCCAGTTTAATGTTTTTATTGGATTCCTAAGTGTTATATTATATTTTATTATGTTATATTTTTAAATGAATAAATGAATGAATGAAAACCTAGACACTAAGGTAAAAATTAGCAACTGAGCTGTCACTTATCCCAGCTGGTACAGGGAAAATCAGTTCTTTCCAATAGATGTATCAGGTGACCGTAGGTATATCAACCACTCCAGGACAGGCTTTATGCTCAGGAGTAATTGACCATCCTACAAGGAACTCCACAATTTTTGTTTGTGCTTCTATTTGCTTACAGTTTATTGTTTTTTGTTAGTTTGCTTGTGTCTACCAGAATACTACTATACCTGAGAAACATCTTAAGCAAAGTGTCAGGAAACAGCACTACCACACAAAAATCAGTAGTCTTCCTATAAAATAAAGACATACTGAATAAGAAATAAGGAATACAATCCCATTCATAAAAATTTCTAAGAAACATAAACCTTTCAAAATAAATGTAAGCAAAGAAATGAAAGACCTGTAATGATTAAAACCTTAAATCCATGAAGGGAGAAGCTGAGGAAGAAATAAGAAGATGAACAGAACTTCTGTGCTTGGGGATTGCTAGGACTAACATCGTGAAAATGGCTAACCTATTAAAATCAATATGCAGATTTGATGCAATCCTCATGAAAATTCTAACTTGATTCATCAAAGAGATTGAAAAATCAATCTTAAAATTCATTGGGAAGCACAACAATCTTCAGATAGTCAAAACAATCTTGAACAATAAAATCTCTGCTTGGGATATCGACATTCCTGATTTCAAGTTATACTCCAAAGATACAATGATAAAATGGCAATGTACTTGAATAAAAAAATAGTTGCAGTCATCAGCACAGTATAATTGAGGACTCAGCTATAAGTTCACATTTCTAATTTATGATTTCTGACAAAGAAGCCACAAATGCGCATTGGAAGGAAGACAACATCTTTAAGAAATGGTGATAGGAAAACAGGATAGACATAAGTGAGCAAAGGAAACTAATTCTTGTATCTCACTCTGCACAAAACTCAATCCCAGATGGTTTAAGGACTCAACATAAGACCTGATACCCTGAAACTTTTAGAAGAAAAAGTAGGTAACACACTTCAAATCATATCTACAGGTACTGACTTTCTGAATAGGACTTTTGTAGCACAGGGAATAAGACCAATAATTAAGAAACAGGACCTCAAGAAACTACAAGAAACTCCATACAGCAAAAAAACTCTACTGATTAAGTGAAAGATTAGCCTAGAGAATGGGAAACAAGTCTTTGCCAGCAATAGAGATCACACTGTATTAGTGTCTAGAATATACAATGAACTGAAAAACTTATCACGAAGAAGGCAAACCAAGTAATTAAAAGATAGGCTATGGAGCAGAACAGGATTGCCATTATTTTTTTTATTAGGTGTAATCTTGGACAAGCTTCTGAACACATGATCTCTTAGCTTCAGCTATCATATTAATATCATTCAAGTCATTGTGCATAGATGTGAAGTAGAAATGATTTTATGTCAATGTATGTAACCAGGAAAGCAAAGCTTTAGTTTAGGATGCAACAACTGCTAAGACCATTTGTGGTTTACATTATTTATCAACATGGGGACTTGATATTGGAAGTTGATCATGATTATATGAAGAAAATTTCACAAGTAACAAATTTTTTTTGAAAAAAAAGCAATGTTTTGTAGTGGAATTAATTCTCGAAGTATGGAAACAGAAGTTAAAATAATACAATCTAAAACCTTACACAATAAAAGCCCTGATTTCATTTGTATGTAATTACATATTACTTATATTTCTGCAAGAGCGAGGCATAGGAGAACTAAAATGCACCCATATGAATTCCTGGAATTCCAATAGGCATTTTGGTTAAGGTGTGATGACCGCTAGACTAAACATGTGAAGAAAGCTCTACTCTGCAGGCAAGTGAAGAGCCTCAAAGCAAGGTAATTAAATATGGTTCAGAATTTAGACAAATAAAATGGGAGGCCAAATGATTTCAGGAGAGGCCTCTGATCTAAGATGATTTGAAGAACTCTATCTCACTAAAAAAAAATGAGCCTGTCAAAGGAATTAGAACGTCAAGGAGATCCGATCTTTTTCTCACCTGCAGTGGCAATATACACCTTGATAAGCCCTACACCCATCGTTGTTTTGAATTCTTAGACCATAGTATATGTTGCATTTCAAAAGTACATGTACAGCCCAGCATTTCTGGAACAAACACAGTGCTTGAAGAAAGCTTTTCAAGTTCATTTATAACATGCTTGGACTGACTGCTATTTGTTATATAGTTGACAATATGAGAATTCACTAAGTCTCCCCACTCCAATTATGTCACTTAGCTTTCAGACACCAATATAATTTCCTTTGTTTATGCTGTCCTGACAAACATATCACCACAGTCTCTAAGGACTGAGAGCACTTTGTTAAACAAACTTTTATTATGAGTTTTAATTGAATTGTTATTCAGAGTTAGAGGTTGCATAATCTTATTTTTTAAAACATAAACACAAAAGATTTATAATAAATACAAAGGGGTTTCTAAATCTAACCAAAAACACCAAGATGGGAATGTAGTCAAATAAAAAATTCTAACTGAATGGTTCTCAAACAAACATTTAAAACATATTTTGAGAGGCCAAAGAATATGTGCATAACATTCTTTTTGAAAATGGTTATTTGGGTCAATGAATAATGAAAAGTAAATTAAAGTAATTATTCATTGTTGCTGGTTTCTTAAAAAACACTTGGATACTTATTGTTTGGGACTGAAAAAACTTATAATTTTACCGGGAAGAATACTAATGTCCCTTTCCTCCCTTATGGTATTCCTTATAGTTTTCAGTATTTTGTCTCTCCCATGAGCCTTTTATTAAATTCTTAAAAGAAGGAATGTTAAAGGAAGGAATATTATTTATACACATAAATTTGATCTTCTGCAGAATAGAGTTAGAAGAAAAAGAAACACTAATTTCAATTTACTTCTTATAGTCATGTTCAGACTCGATAAAACATCCGTGGATTCATGGCAATTGAATATTTTTAGGTCAAATTGAATAATCTTTAATCTCATACATTTTAAAATCTTAATCAGTACAGTTATTTTTATCACAATCTATGTATTTAATTATAAAGCAATAGCACATATAATTTTAAATAATCATTCTTATTACCAGTATATGGATGGTATGTCAGTATGGTCTATTAGTATGTTTGAGACATGTAGCTAAAACACTAGAATTTGAGGCACTAGTTCTTTTTTTATATATATAAAAATCTGCATGTATCAATAGGGGAACTATTTTTAACTTTTATTGTACTATTGTGAATTAGTTTGTCCATTAAGTAAAGCTAATCTATTTGAAGAACCAATAGGATCTGGAGGTGGTTGATAATAAAAAAAAAAAACAAAAAAAAAACAAAAAAACATGATAGTGGTTATATTAACAGCTTTCATTTATCAATGGACTTGCTTCACTATGATGACTTTTGTATATAAGCTGCAGTTAACGTTTTCTTCAACTGTCTTCTGACTTATCTGTTTTATGGCATCTTGCTAACATGGGAAACATAATGCATTCCAAAAGTTATGTATCTCTAAAGATGTTTCTTTCCTGTGTTTTGGATCTCAGTTACTGAAATATTATTCTACTGTAGACCTAGGAAATATTCTCGTATCCTCGGCAAAAACAAAACAAAAAAACATCTTCTATATTTACCCCAAGTTACACAGCTAAAATGGCATTTACTGCCCAGTAAATTTCTTCTCAGCTAACAATAAACTGGCAAGGATTCTCCCCCGTTTCTCAATTTTAAGAGAGATTTAGCAAATCCTTTCCATGTGTAAAAAGAGGCATGATGCAATATTTTCTTGCTCAGGTAACTACTTTTGCATCCACTAGCTGTGTGTGGAGAACACAATTTAATTGTTTTAGTAGATGATTTAGGTTTGTTTGTGATTTAATTAGAATTTAATTCAGAAAGAATAAACTAAATGATTTTCACTGAGGTAACTAATATAATTGCAATTAAATGTCAGGCTGGGTTAAAGTCCTGTGGAATTTTGGACTGCTGTATTTGCCAGGGATTTCTCTCTTTTGGCTGACAATGAGTGTGAGCTGCTGGTGGATAAGAGCTCAAGTAAGGACAGTATCTGGCCATCTTTACCTGTGCTTTCTAGTATGTTGTGAGAAATTGAATGTATTCGGCTGGAATTCTCAGAGCTGGTGTCACTAGATTTTTCAATGTTGAAACTGCATGACCTTCCCAGAGTTAACCTTCAAGTCACACAGTGTCACTTTTACAGCATTATGTTGATAACAAATAACTTATGCCACCATACGTCTACTTGTTGAATCTGCCCAGCCCAGGATTCTCTGTTCTTCTATAATGTCTTTATCATTCTATTCTATCTCATTGATGAAATCCTCCAATTCATCTCTGTTAGTCTAGTTCCCTTCTGTCTTCCATAATCTCCCTTTGCACTATGTACCCAAAGCTTTTAGTATCTTTGATGTTGCGGTTAAGCCAGAGAAATGCTAGGTTAAGTGGCAGGTATCCTAACTCACAAGCTTGGGAAAGTTATTTAAACCTTTCATGGGGTAACAGAACGAATAAAACATACATGTCCTATAGGATTTTATGACAACACAGAACATGGTTTTGCCTCATCATACTTAGCATATGATGCTAGTTTTCTTATGATATCCCCTATAGTATTTTTTTAAGTTTTGTTTTTGAGTTATAATTTAATTACATTTCTCCCTTCCCAAACTTCCCATATGCCTGTCCCTTTCCTCCTTCAAATTCATGACTCCTTTTTTACTAATTGTTATTGAATGCATATGTCTATTTATACACTCATATATATTACTATATGATCTATTGGGTCCATATAATCTGCTGTGGGATGTCGTTCTATATGCTATGAATATGTGTTGCTCTGATTTGGTTGATATATAAAACACTGATTGGCCAGTAGCCAGGCAGGAGGTATAGGCGAGATAAGGAGAATTCTGGGAAGACGAAGGCTGAGTCAGGAGTCACGAGCCAGACACAGAGGAAGCAAGATGATAAGGCAGAACTGAGAAAAGGTACCAAGCCACATGGCTAAACATAAGAATTATGGGTTAATTTAAATGCAAGAGCTGGTCGGTAATAAGTCTGAGCTAACGGCCAAGCACTTATAATTAATATAAGCCTCTGTGTGTTTACTTGGTTGACACAAGTGGGAGAGGTTTGTCCATCCAGCCAGGACACAAGAAACTTCCAAATACATTTGGTGCTCACTGTTGGGCACTGAACCTCATGGACCTAAGAGAGCTTAAAGATTCTGAATGCACAGAAACAGAGCCACACTAGGCTTCCTAGTCTCACAGTCTCATGCCAGTAGCAACACAGAGACTTGTCTTCTAACAACTGCCTGTGAGATGGAGCTGGCCACCAGCTGCCATAAGCTAAGCAGCTTGGCAGATTCCCACCACAGTACACAGTGGCATCTCCAAGCTGCGCAGCACAGTGCATGGTAGATTTAGCTTTTGCTAGTATTGAAAAAAAAAAAAAAAAGAGGTTTCTGGGCTACATGCTGCTGGATGGAGGCATGGACAAAATGCCTCCCAGAGTCAGCAGAAAGCTGGCTCCCAGAGCTGGCGGTGAATTACCTCTGCCATGTTGAAAAGCTAAGATGGGTGCAGTCAGCAGCCAAGGCTGCTGCTTCAGTACTAGACACTGTAATTTAAAGCAATAGATTCACAATTAAGACAGATTCAGATGGGATAAACCCTAAACAGTTTACAATGTGTGTAAAAATGTATGTAGGGTTGGAAGAGAGAGGAAAGGGAGTATAGACAGTTATATACAGAAATAGAAAGTTAAAAAAAAGTCTTTAAGGAGAAAGTAAAAGTAATATAAAAAATAAGCCACGTAAGCTGGGCATTGGTTGCGCACGCCTTTAATCCCAGCACTTGGGAGGCAGAGCCAGGCAGATCTCTGTGAGTTCGAGGGCAGCCTGGGCTACCAAGTGAGCTCCAGGAGAGGCGCAAAGCTAAACAGAGAAACCCCTTCTTCAAAAAACAAAAAAAAAAAAAAAAGCCACATAAAGATGGAAATCACACAGAGAGTCTGGATTATATTGTCCTTGGTATTTTTAACTGCAAAAAGACAGTTAATTATAACGGCTGCTCAGTTAAAGCAACATGTGTATTTTAAAGGTATCTTGACTTCAAAATTTAGATCTGAGATATGTTACTTTGGAAAAGAGGCTCTGTTTTTGTTTCTACAGAAAGCAAAAGGCTATGGATTTGTTCCAGGTTAAGATGGATCAGAACTTAACAGACGGTACCTATCAACAAAGATTATAGCCGGTCTTCCCAGGACTTGACCATTATCTTGAATTTTCTCATAATCCCCATAAGACTACCAGCATCCCCTATCAGCCGGAAGTAGCCTAGAACACTATGCCCACATTCCCAAAAATATGGATTATAGATATCTGTCTGTGTTTAGAGATTGGTTACAAATTGTTATTGGTCATAGTCAATATCTTTCTAAAGAAAAAAGGATAGAATATAGATATAATAGGATGAAGGATAGAATATTAAATCTACTTTTAAAGAGCAACTTGTGTAAAATGTTTTAAATTGTTACAGATTTTAGTTTATTACAAATTGAATGTTAATTTTGTTATACTGTATATATATTTCTACTCTCATTTAAGGTATTATGTTTATGTAACTCATTTAAATTGTAATGGATAATTAAGAAATACAGATTAATAATTAGTCTTCTATGATAATCACACTTGTAGTCATGTTAGTTCAGTTTTCTAGACATACATAGATATTTTTCAATTAGGTAGGTAATCTTCAAACACTTCAAAGACCTACAGAATATGACATTTAAAATGTTTTAAGAACTTTGACTTTCTGGACACTGAGACACGTCTGCTCCTGGCAGCACCAATCTACTCCAGGGAAGATAATTGGCATTGAAGTAGCTCATTATGGAGTTTGCTTTCTTTGTGGCAAAAGTTAGCCATTGGGGGAAAAATGCCCTTGAGTCAACTGATTGACAGTATGTTGTATAAACTGGATATGCAAGACCCATAAGAAGGTAACCATTGAACTTTGCAAGGTGAGATGGTCCTTCAGATTCATGCTTCACAGAAGAAACTGCCCAACATTCTACAGGACACAAAGAAAAGAACTACTGAGAGACTAGGTCTATGGGCTAAAGATGGATGCCCCAACGTTAAGAAGAACTTTGTATGTGTGTCCAGGCAGACAACTGTCTCTGTCATTTCCAGAATTTTGGAAGTTGCTTATAATACATTTCCTGTTTATTTAGGTAATATTATATTCTTCTGAGTTCTTTGATGTAGTTGAAGACTAGATAGTCATAATTTTCTTTGGTTACGATAAAAGATAAATTAGATATGAAATTTTAGAGTCACAAATATAGGATAAATAGAATATTTTCTTTAATTTTGCCAAATACAAATAGACTAGATACTATAACTGCAATTCTTGCTTGATAACTGTTCTATTATATGTAACTTTACTATGTTAAAGTTAAAACCTTCCTTTTTGATTAGAAAGAAAAGGGGAAGTGCTCTGGGATGTCATTCTGTATGCTGTGAATATGTGTTGTTCTGATTTGGTTGATAAATAAAACACTGATTGGCAAGTGGCCAGACAGGAGGTATAGGTGGGGTAAACAGATGAGGAGAATTCTGGGAAGAAGAAGGCTGAGTCAGGAGTCACGAGCCACATACAGAGGAAGCAAGATGATAAGGCAGAACTGAGAAAAGGTACCAAGCCACATGGCTAAACATAGATAAGAATTATGGGTTAATTTAAGTGTAAGAGCTAGTCCGTAATATGCCTGAGCTAATGGCCAGGCAGTTATAATTAATATAAGCCTCTGTGTGTTTACTTGGTAGACATGAGTGGGAGAGATTTGGCCTGACCACTGGCCAGTTGGGACACAGGAAAGCTTCCAGCTACAATAATCTATAACTTAGATTAAGAGACAGTAGGATCTTGAATATCAATGAAGAGGTCCTCCAATTCTTGAAGCCCCCATAAACAAAACATAGAAAAAAATCTTGTGATAAAAATATTCTATTATTTTAATATTTTTTTCTATGATCTCTTCTAGAAACAAAAAAAGAAAAATCTGGGAAAAGTTCTTCTGTTTTGAAAGAAAAAGGTAATAGAATACATTTAATATAACAGTATAGTTGTAAGTTAAATTATCTGAACCAGTATCTTATAAATTTGGGTGTATTATCTTCACAGTTGTGCAAACCAAAATTACACAGGCTGTTTATGACATCATATGTTTAAAAATATCAGCATTTATAAGGAAGTGGGGGAGGGGAAAGCAGAAATAGAGGACAGACGGAGTTTTGTCCACAATGAAAAGTAACATATATAAGAAAATAAAAGTATTAGGAAATATTTGCCTCTCTAGCTTCTGACCCCCCTCATTCTACTAAAAAATATATATATATATGGTAAAAGATACTGTTGAAACCCTTAAAACTATTTGAGAAGGAAAAATGATGATTCTAGAAAAAGGAACCAAGACACCAATTGGAGTATTGAATCCTCTTATTTTCCAATACTATTGGGCTTATTCTATGTGTTTTAGTCTTATCAGATTCATATAACTACAGAAACATAAAATTATTATTTAAACATCATGATTTGGGTTTCATGGCAATAGTCTACTTTACTGCCCATCAAAATCCTAGTCCTATTTCAAAAATAATTTCTTCATAAATCATCAACCTCATTTATTGTAGCTTTGCCTCAGCCTCCTCTCTTCAGAATTAATACACTAAAATTTTCACTTACTGCATATACAAGTTACATTAATTAGGGTTTCTATTGTGGAAAGAGACACTATGACCAAGGCAAATCTTATAAATGTAACTATTTAATTGGCAGCTTGGTTACAGTTTCAGAAGATTAGTCTTATCATCATCATGGGGAGCATGGTGACATTCGGACAGGCATATTAGCTGAGAGATTTAGACCATCATCCCCCGGCAGTAGGCAGAGAGAGACATACTGGGCTTGGCATGGGCTTTTGAAAGCTCAAAAGCCTAATCTCAGTAACACACATTCTCCAACAGGAAATGCCTATTCTTAGAAGGCCTCATTTCCTAATCCATCCAAATAGTTGATCAACCGAGGAATAAGCATGCAAATATATGAGTTTATTGGGGGCATTCTTATTCAAACCACCATACTCCACTCTCTAGCTCCCATAGGCTGGTATCCATATTGTAATACAAAATTTGTTTGCTTCAACCTCAAAAGTTCCAATAGTCTTTCCATCTAAAGTTATTTAAGCCTCTTATGAGACTCAAGGGAATCTCTTAATTATGGTTTTCTGTAAAATAATTATCCATAAGGAGATCATATCCTTCCAACATAAAATGGCACAGAATATATATTACCTTTCCAAAAATTGAGCAGTGATGGACCAAATCAAAATTGAAAATCAGCAGGAGAAACTCCACATTTAGCATCTCCATATTTAATGTCAAGTTACTTTCCAGAACTACAACTCCCTCCAGCATCGTTGACCTCAACACACTGCTCTCTCTTGAGCTGGTTCCAAACCCAGTCTGCAGCTCTCCTTTGCAGGTATCCTATGGCTCTGGAACCTCCAACATCTTGGGGTCTCCAAAGCAATCTGATCTTTATACTCACAGCCTAGTGAAATAGTCTCTCCAGGCCTCTAAACCACGTGGGAAGATTCTTTCTTGTATCCTTAATGATAAAGCCAAAACCTCAGGACCAAAAGCTATGAAATTCTTCTGTTTCCTAAGACTAGAACTGGGACCCTTCCTTGACTCACATTTGCATAAGCTTTCCAGTGTTTGGTTTTTTTTTTTTTTTTCCTCTCACTGCTTAAACTTTCTTTTAATTCCTTTCCCAAGTTAGAAACTTAGCTGGGTAGGGTCTTGCCCTTAGGGAACTACTCCCGTCACTACATTTAGCACCGAGTTTTCCTTTAAACATTTTGTCTCTTAGAGCAGAATTTGGCTCCAATATTGCATTTCCTTGTGTTTGTTTTTTTTTTCTCTCCTCAAATAGCACATTTTGCATTCCTCTTTGCCCCCTTGCTCCTTTTCATTACAGATTTGCATAATAGTAATCATTAATAACCAACCACAGTCAATAGTAAGTTGTCTTGAAATCTCCTGTGCCAAAGGCATTAATGCAAAACCCTTCAATTTAACCTCTTGCAATTTTTTTTAGGACAATAGCAAAAAGAAGCTACATCCTTTGCCAAAGTATCACATGGTGGGAGTGTTGCAGAGGCAGAGTGATATTTGTACAAGTTCAACATTTTCTTCTATCTGTCTCTCTCCTTCCCTCCTTCTCTCCTCTTTCCTTCTTTCTCTCTACTTTTGCTTCTCACCTTATCTCCCCTCCTCTCTCTACACACATATATGTGTGCTTAGGTGTTTCAGTGCACATATTGTGCAATTCACAATCTATAAAAACTGTACTTTCCTTCTAATGTAGTTTGAGATACTTTTGTTTTACTTGATATTTGTGTAATGAGCATGTTTAGTTTATGAATTATTATTTACTACATAGGGAACTCAAAAGAAAGATTGGAACTTACCTCTAACACCAACTCTCCAGGTAATAAAACTATTACAAATTTAAATTTTTGTTTAAAGACATAACCTTGCCAAATGCCAAATTTGTATGAAAAGGGAGTTACAAAAACCTACCCTGGCAAATAAAATATCATAGACTTAAGTCTGTATTGGCTAGTTCACCAAGTTAACTACACAGACTTCTGTAATTTATGTTCTTATTAATATACAATTACAAATAAACGTCTAGTGAGACTTTCCCTCTGTTTAGAATTATCTACTCTTTGCAGAACGTCTGCACACTTATAAAACCATATAAATATATATGTATGTGCACAGATATAAAATTATGTGATTTTGTTGTATATGGCTATTGATTTAGAACTATGTACAGTGGACTTCTTTATTTTTTAAAAGGGTAACATTAAAGCACTAAAATATCTTTCTAAGTTATATCAGATATTGTCTCAGAGGAAAACTATTCCTTTTTCGAGTTCTTAGCATAATTTATCATTCTAGAGTATATCAAAGAAAAAAATGTAATGTCTCATATAAGATTTTGGGCTTTAAAAACCTCCAGGGTGCTTTTCTTCCTGGAGTGTCTCTTTGAAGCCTGCTGTGGAAGTCTGTCTGAAGAAGCATGAAGCAATCTCACTTGTTAAAAGACCTCCTACTTCACCTCACTGTATTTCACAATTTATTTCTATTAGACAGAAAGTGAATTTCAGCATTTACCAGTCTCCCATAGACTCTCATGCATGGACAGTCCAAACCCATGTTGAATCATAGTAAAATTCTAAAAAGGCAGCATTATTACAGAAAAATCATCTGAGACCACACTTTCAAGAGCTATAATAATATGAATCAATTAAGCATTTAGATAAGAGTATTGGACTTGTATCGTTATGTAAGGAAGAGTAGAGAACTCTTGAAAAGGAAGATCACCACACCTTGGTGCCTTTTGTTGCTGGCTGAGCTTTAAGAATGGCGGGTTCAAGACAAACTTTCTTTTAACATCTCAATATACATACAAGGAAGAGCCCTACTTATGTGGCCTTGGCATCCAGAAACCAGAAAACTCCCATAGTGATACTGGTTGTTGGTTAGCTTGCTTGTAGCATACAAAACTTCTTTCTCCACTAAAATCAGTCATCCTTGAGGTTTCTGTTTCAATTATGTTTTATAACTGCTTTAATTTCATACAAACATATATACGTACCTCCTGCCAGTAAGACCTTGAACCTGGAACTTGAAGACTTCAGGATACCACACTGGGAATCTGGCCACACCATCATTTCTCCACTCATAAAAAATAAAAATAAAAAAAAATTTGCTCTGGAAGCAGTAACTTACTCCCATCTTTGAAAAAGAGAATGAGTATACCTGTTGTGTTTCTTGATCCATGGCTTTTGTTATCAATTTTACACTCTGGAATATAAGTGAAAAGCTGACCCTACTTATTTATAGCATTGTAAGTAACAATATGAATATTGCTTTGCCACCAAATCCATTTTCAAATTTCTATATATCATATATAGGTCTAGCTTATCCCCCAGGAAACTCTTGGTTTGAAGGACATGATCATTTTTAAGTTTTCTTTTAGTCAACAAAATTATATACATTTTTGGGATACACTGTGATTTTTGATATGTGTTTATCATGAGGAATATTAGATCAGAATTATTAGCAAAATTGCCACAGTAACACTGAAAGTCTAGGGGTTTTGAAATTTTGCATTACAAAATGCATTAATATTTATCACAATCACCCTCGTGTGCACTGGAGCAGTGCTGCTAACTTTACCCATCGAACTGAAACTTTCTGCCCTTTCATTAGTTATCATCATTCTCACCCCCAGCCACCTCTGCCATAGCATCTGGAAGCCATTCTACTCTTTCATTGTAGATCCTTGTTGATTTTGACTGTATGTGTCATTGAGGTGTGGTGTTTTTATTCCTGTGTCTGGTTCATGTCACCCACTCTTGGCATACTCTTAGCCGCCTTAACTGCATAGTCTAAGCCATGAGTAGAGGGCTTCTCCTCAGACCTGGGCTCCCATTGTAGACTTAGAATTCCAAGACCAAACCCTGAGTTAGAAAGAATAAAGGGGCTAGCAGGATATGTCTCACATTTTTCCCCATTTCTATTGCATAACAGTTTCTTTATCTGTAAAGGATTTATCGAGTTTTAATGTTGCAAAAAATAAACAGAAAAATTGATTTACCTCCAGCGTGTGAATACCCTGTTGAGTAGCAATAGTGATGTGAAAAGCATTTTCCATAGGCATGTCTGCAGCCCATTTTTTGTAACAACAACATTGAATTGAAGTTTGTGGAGGAAGGTGCTTATTTTCATTTTTATTTTACTTCAACAGTAGGCTGCATTTTAGGCCTTTGTTGTTCCACAGATAAAGCTAGCTTATGAATAAAATCCCCTCTCAAAAGTTAATTTAGTAATCTCTATTTTGTACTATATCTTGAAGACTAAAATACTGTATTACATAATTTCATTTTTGCTTTAAAAAATTAGAAATAAACAAAACTCAAAGAAACAAACTGATTTAGTGTTAATTAAATCCTTTGGGGGAAATGTTCAGGTGCTGTGTTCCTTTGTTTTAATAAATCCCAAATAATTATGCTCCTATCCTTTCAAGTGCCTGTTCTCTTAAATGAACAAAGATAGCTTGCTCAACAATGTGCTTAGTGCAAATAAAAATTATCAGGGATGGTAAGGTCCTATTTCTGAAGATATCACCTACACAACTCATTGAACATGGAGAAGTTAAGTCAATGCCTACATAGAACCTTACCCCCTACTGCCTACTTAGAATGTGCTCTACACACTAGCAAAGATGAGAGATAAACACCAACCCAGCTAGAATCCCTTATATCTACAATGTTACCATGCCTGCCAGATGCTCTAGTGAAATAATGGCACAAAATGATGGGAGTAACCAACCAATATTTGATTAGATTTGAGGCCTACCTCATAAGATGTAACCCATTCCCAACACTGAGTATCTAATAATCTGAGACTAGATAGGCCAGATACCTAGGAGAAATAGAAATACCAATGTTTTGCTAAAGGAATATAGCAGTAAAATGACTTTTAATGGCATTCTGCTATAGATAGATTAGTGCCTTGCTCAGCCATCATCAGAGAAGCTTCCTCCTGCAGTATATGGGAACAAACACAGAGACCCACAGATAGATAATGTACCGAGTGAGAGACCTTGGAATACTCAGTCCTAAATGGGATGTATCGATCAAATTCCTCTTCTGAGAGCTCAGGAAACCCTGCAGATGAAAAGCCAGAAAGATTCTAAGAGCCAGAGAGGGTGGGAGACACCAAGGAAGCAAGGCTCAAAATTTCCCTATGAAGGCTTGTTATTCTCTAAGATCAAATAGAACCCAAAAGTATTATAACTAAGAGGTGCTTAGGGACAAAAAGTCCAATCTCCCCCATTTGATGGATAAATGAATCAGGAGTAGGAGTAGTCTAGAAATTATGAAAGTTATAGGCTGCAGCACAAATGGTATTCAAACTAGTCTCTTGAATTGAGCACTACTCTCTTCATGCTACACTTCCAGCCTCCCTGTTACTAGATGCCTAAGTGAGATAAGTGCTGATGTATGATGTATCATGCATCAGAACTGGTCCTCTAAAACCTTAGTAAGGATATTAATTACTGTGTAATACTTGTATATTTCAACAAACACAAGTATACACTGTAGAAAGGGCACCAAGCCCAGGATGGTCCAGTATTTCTTGGTGTCAAAATAAACATTATAAATTTTCCATTATACCTACATTAATGAATGGTTGAAACAAGAGAAACTATGTGACTTAGATTTCAGGAGAACTCATCCATGCTGGGTTTGTCCTGTTGCCATGAGGACCAGCCTCCAGCAGCTCAGGAATTGAGGGGGAAGTCACAGAATTGGTGGACTAATCATTCAACTTGAGCTTTGTATCTGAAGGAGTAAAACTTAACTCTCTGGGGCCAGTGAGGAGGGCAAAATTAACTCTCTATGACCAGCAAAAAGGGGAACACACACACACACACACACACACACACACACACACACACACACACCTTTAGGGTCTCTCCATCATCCTCTCTGTTCTTTATTTCTTTTCTTACCTCTATCCAGATGTATCTATTCTGTCTCTCTTAATATCTTCTTTCTAACTCTTTTCTTCTACATGTTTCCTTCTACATCTTGGTGTTTTTTTTCTCTCATCTCTTTATTTTTTTCCCTTACAGTTTACATGCCTCAGCAAAAATCTTTCAAGTGGTATAAAAATCACAATGTGGTTACATTCCATTTTTCAAATTATTGCATTATTACAATGAATGCAAATACAAAGCAGCATGTTTTCCATATTCCTTACATGATTAAATATTTTATGTACTACAGGTGAAAAACAAGCTATCCCTAGAACCCACATATATTTATGGCCAAGCAACTTATTATAGATTAACAGAATGTAAATAAGCAAGGTATTTTTCTCAGCCAGTTCTTTTACTGGAAGGCTGCATTTTGTGGTTACAAAGAAAGGATCAATCACTTTATTACTTATCTCAAAACATAATCTTATAAAGAATCTTAAAAGAATCACAAACTTAAACTTTTAAATATGAAAAACAATCAACCATCTCTACTTTAAATCCTCAGGGTGCATACCCATTCATCAACAGTTTTTTTTTAATTTTATATCAGGAAGGTGGGGGAAGAAATAGGTACAAAGAATTAATCATCACCTTTGGTCACCAACTCATCCTAGAAAGAAAAGATACCAGCCAGCAAAAGCCTGGCTACCATTGTTCCTGCTCCCTGACCTCAAGTCCCTTGCTCAGCTATTAAAATGTTGTACTTTAAATTGTTTTCCAAGATTTTTTACCTCAAAGTCAGTAACAAAAACATCTTAACCTAACCTTAAGTCATAGTTAAAGCTTTGTTTCAGCTTTGATGCACACTGAAATCCAAGAACACAGCTCCCAACATTAAGATTAAAAAACTTGAACTAACTTAGCTT
>CABHPQ010171308.1:0-42079 GCA_902168405.1 Peromyscus aztecus | reverse complement strand
GGTTTTTTTTTTTTTTTTTTTTTTTTTTTTTTTTAGTATATTCAGCTGTGCCACCATCAAATGGATTGGAGAACGTGTTCATCCCTCACAAAGAAGCCTAGTACCCTTCGGTAGCCACTCCCCTGTCCTCCAGCTTGTCCGTCCCCCTCAGCCCTAGAAAACCATGAAGCTACTTTCTGCCTGTGGCAATTTCCTACTTCACGTGAATTATGAAGCCATTTCGTGGCATAATAAAATACGTAGTTCTGCTGTGAGTAACCTCTTTCACTTAGCATGTTTTCAGGGTTTCTTGTGTGTTATAGCGTGTATTCCTGTTCATGGCTAAGTGTTCCATTTTATGGATGAATCTCATTTTATTCATTCACTCATCTGCTGATGGGCATTTGTGTTGTTACCACTTTTTTTTTTGTCTATTATAATCAGGCTTTCAGGAATATTTACATAGATGTTCTCGTGTAGGCACGTGATTTCATTTCTCTCATCTGCATAGGCAGGAGTGGACTTACTGGGCCCTACAGTAGGTCTGTGTCCCAAAGAGGCTGTACCGTTGTCTGTTTCTACCAGCGTGGAAACTTCCTTGTTAATCTCTTACAAGATAATTTATACGTTGGCCACACACACACACACACACACACACACACACACACACACACAAAACTATTCATACAGTTTGTGTTTGTTTCTACCAGCGTGGAAACTTCCGTGTTAATCTCTTACAAGATAATTTATACGTTAGCTACACACACACACACACACACACACACACACACACACACACACACACTATTCATACAGTTTGGAAAAGTGCTAATAAAACCCTGTAGAAAACCGAGAGTCTTCTTAATGAGAAATCTTAAACCTGGACCTCGGGTTCAGGGGCTTAGCCACTTACCAGCTTGAAGACATCCACGCAGCTAAGTGCTGAAGAGCTAATAAAGGAGCTGCCACGCGTGTGTGCCACTTTATTCCTGGAGGCATTAGGGAGATTTCCTGTTTATTTCTAGCTCTGAGTGGCTGCTAGCAGGACGCGTGCAGGTGTGGCCATCGCCCAGGATCGTCTATTATTCTGGAAAGCCATTGACATTTGCAGAAAGAGAGCACACTAAAGGAGACACATATAATATCTATGCATATGCCATGCTGATCTCTTGAAACGATCGGTATTCTGGGCATTGGGCTTGTTGCCACTTGAGTGCAAGTGACATAAACCCCAAGGCCATTCTTTTGAAATGAAATAGGAAAAGGAAAACAGAGAGAGTAGTTCTTTCTTCCCGCCCCCCTTGCAACACATTTCCGAGAGAGGCCTAAAAGGTGATTCTGAAGGAGGCACATTGAATAAGCCTTGAGGCTTTCTGTCTGGGTGGAAGAACATTGGTTGCGTGTTTATTCTAAGTGCACTGGGTAGAGATATAAGAGCAGCAGCCATGGTCTCTGCCCTCCGGGAGAGTCTACCCTGTGCTGTTAAAGAATAACTCAGTGCTAACCTGTGGGCACACAGGGGTCAAGAGAAGGCCAAAGTGGAGTGTGCTGGAGTGTGGCTAAGTAAGCTTACACAGGAAGTGAGGCCGACTAAATTAAAGTCAAGTGCGGAAGCCAGTGAAGCTGGCGGATTTGCTATTGTTATTGCAGGCAGGGCCAGTGACTCAGACATGGGAAAAGCTTCTTGGTATTATGGCATCCAGGGACAGATGGACCATTGATAAAACACATGATAGGCAGATAGGCAGAATGCGTATCCAAAAACTGTAGTGTTAAAAGGTTGGCAAGCTGGATAGATATCATCCTGGAGGATGGGACAGAGAATTTGAACACAAGGATCTTCCTTTTAGTTCAGCAACCACTGAGCTTTGGAAATTAGCTGTGTGACTCTGCAACTTGGAACTTCTGTGGCTTCTATATGCTATGGAGATAGGACTCAACCTGGCTGCCAAAACCGAACGGTCCCCAAGTCTAAAACACAGAGCCTTGATCTGACTCTTGAAGGTCATGTGTTACAGATAGCCTATGATTTAGGCTTCTTCAACTTATGGTCTCAGAACAGTTGTGTACATGGCCCAACACAAAAACCATAAACATACTTAAAACATTATGAGGTGTGTGTATGTGTGTGTGTGTGTGTGTGTGTGTGTAACTTAATTATGTAGTTCTCAATCATGAACTTTGCAGAGAATAACTTTATGTTGTGTCAAAAGGTTGGGTGTATCTGGGTGAGGCCTAGGAGTTCTAGCCTCTTGGTTGCCTGTTGGAATCATCTAGGAGAATTTTTCAAACTAATGATTCCTAAGTTTCACCCCAGAGATGCAAGTGCATTAGTGCATAGGTTTTTTTTTTTGTTGTTGTTGTTGTTTGAATCTGAAATGTCCCCCAAATGCTTATTCCCAAACTCATGGCACTATTTTTAAAGCCACGGATGCCTTTGGGAAGCAGGCCCTGGCTGCAGAAGTAGGCCACTAGGGGAAGGTTTTGGAAGGTTGTATCACCCCTTGTTATGGCTTTCACTTTTTTAATTATCCTAGTCAGCCATGATGGGCACAACTTCTCCCACATGCTTCCACTGCCATGAACTCCATGTGCCTTTTCTGCCATGTTGGACTGCAACCTCCTGAGCCTGGGAAGCAAAACAAACCATACTTCCTTAAGCTGTTTCCCCACGTGTATTTTGGTCATGGTTCTGAGAAAGTAACCAACACACGTGGGGATTAGGTGCAGCTCAGCCTTTTGGAGTTCCTAAAGCTTCCCAGGTGGAAAACTGCCCATCTCTGGAGAATGTGAGGCTGCTGGTTGATTATGAGCTTCCAAAAGACTGGCCCTTGAGGCTCAAAGGATTGAAAGAGTCTCAACTCCAACTGCAACTTTCAGTGCTTTTCACGTCTGTGAAAAGCACACTGAGATCTGGTGGACGTAGGTCTCCCATGCTACACGAAGGGATTTATACTTTGTTTTGTAAGCAGCAGGAGAGAAGATGTTTGAGCAGAGAAGTTATTTAAGGCATGACACCTGTGTCCATTTCATTGTTTTAAAGCATGATGGCCACTATCAAGGAAATAAAGCTCGTTGTCAGCTTGGAAGGGGTGACCACTGTCAGTTCCTCTGTGTGACAGGACCTAGCATTGGTATCCAGTACAGACTCAGGAAGTCAGTGGGAGAGGTCACAACAGCCTGAGGTGGTAGGAAGATGTGGTGTAGCCTTCACCTGTTTAGGCATCAGTAACTGAAGAACAGGCCCTGCTGGTGGGCCAGAGAGGTACAAGTGGGGTGGACATTGTATTTTAAATGGCATCCTCTTTCAAGTATTTAATCCTCAGATAATCGGATGTGCAACTCTGTTGATCAGGAGATAGCTCCAACAGCCCTCTAATACTTGCTAATATAACCCTTGACAAAGAGGGAGGAAACTCAGGGTTAGAGCCCCAGATGGGTGCTTGATTCTGTGGCTAAAATTTAGCCACGGGGCATCTTGATTATCAAGTCCGTCTGGTTCCTAATATCCAGGGGGCTGATGTGAGAGAGTTGAGACCCTCTAACAATTGGTGTTGCTCTTCCATTCACAGCACTGATTCAGAGTTTGCTTCTTCAACAAACTTGGCTAAAACTACGAGCTTATTTAAAGAGAGATGTTAATAATAGCACAGGTGGGAAAGGGAGGCAGAAAGGAAATTACATTTTGAGGGGTATATAAATAAATGACCTTCAGGAAACACTATTGGATCCTTCCCAAAATCTGGTACAGAATTTAGAAGCCCCATTTCAGGTTCTCACTGCTGTGGGGCCCTCGTGTCTCTCATATACAGCTATTGGGGTCTCCACCAGATCATCCAGGTCTGAAACACTCTAAAACACAGCCCCTCCTCATGAACTTGATTATATCTTCTCATACACCGGTAGTCATGCCCTAACTTTGTCTTCCACTGGTCATGAGGGCTTATGGGAAGCTCTTGGAACATACCCTGGCATCATTCCTGTGGGACCAATGGCCCCAGATTTTCCCCAAAAAGCTCAGGCTAAGAACATTGTAAGGAATGTGAGCCCTGCGGGCTAAATTATCAAAATCTTTCAAGGGAAAACAAAACAAAACAAAAACCAAACCAAACCAAACCCAAACTCATGAAAGCCAAAACAAACCGAGTAGCTGAGTAGTTAATTGAGTTACCCCCACTTTCGATTGATTTATTTCTTGGGGAAGGGTTTTTTTTTTTCATTTTTCCCTCTTAAATTTTTTTTAAATAAAGAAATAATGAGTTCTGGATGAGGAGAATTCATTACTACTAGATCTATGTACTGGAAAATGCCCCCCATTATCTCCTCACCACTAGAACAAAAACAATTCCTCAAAGTAAAAATATGGACAAAAAACAACAAAAACTTAGCATTAAGAAATCCTGCTTCTTACACTTACATGAGTGTGTGTGTGTGTGTTTGTGTGTGCACGCACACACACACTTGTGCAGAGTATGCCTGTATGTGCTTGTGCATGGGGAAGGCAGAAGCCAATGTAGGATGTCTTTCTCTATTGGTACCTACCTTATATTTTATGGCAGGATCTCTCCCAGAACCTAGACCTCATTATTTTGATCAGACCAGCATGCCCTAAGTCCTAAGGATCTGCTGGATTCTGTCTGACCTCCTCCTCAACTGGAGCTGGCTTGCGCCTGGGTGCTGGGGATCTGGATTCAGGTTCTCAGGTTTTGCAGAAAAGTTTTGAGCCTCTCCAATTTGTGAGATTTTTCAGAAAATAGCATGTAAGTTTTGGCTGGGAAGCTCGATAAAAATGCAGATCCTTGGCCCCCACCAGCTTCTGCAGCTGGATTGGTATACGGGTAGCACCCAGGAATGTGAATTTAAGCAAGCCAACCAACCAGGCTAGCCTGAGGACTGAGCTACCTAGAAATCTGGTGCTAAGGGAAGATGGGTGATCTAGGCTCTTGCCAGGGCCAACCTTAGCATCCTGGCACAGACATCCTTCCTATCTACTCCCTCAGCTGTTACTCAGGCTTCCAATGAATGAATATCACAGGCAGTCCTGATATCATCAATGACTTGCCTTGTCCTCAGCCACCTAAGGGCACAAGTTGGAGTAGCTTAAATAAACAAACCTGCCTTAGGATCTAGATTTTCCCACTTTGTATAGTTGAACAACTTGCTAACCTCCGTGTGTTGATTTCCTTACCATTCAAATGGCTCTGGGCCCAACCGGTTAGCACTCTTGCTTCACATAGATTCTCTGGACTGTGTTAAGCCTTGAACAAAAAACGAGCTCTCAGTGGTGTGGTAGCTGTTGAGACAAAGGAAAGGAGAGATGGAGGAGATGTGTTCACACAGAGCTTGAAGAAGGAAAACAGCAAATGTTCGTGATGATGTCCAGGTGTTGGAACCCTGTGAGATGCTTGTGTGAACGGAAAATAGTGAAGCTGCTGTGGAGAACAACTTCCTCCTCCTCCTCCCCTCCTCTCCTCCTCTCCTTCCCTCCTCCCCTCTGTCTCCTCTCCTGTCCTCCTCCTCCTTTCTTCTCTTTCTCCTTCTCCTCCTTCTTCTCCTCCTCTCCTCCTCCTCTTCCCCTTCTCTTCCCCTCCTCCTCTCCCTTCCTCCTTCTCCTCCTCCTCCCCTCCTCCTCCTTCTCCTTCTTCTGCTCCTTCTCCTCCTCCCCTCCTCCTCTCCTCTTCCCTTCCTCCTCTCCTCCTCCTCCCCTCCTCCTCTCCTCTCCTCCTTCTCCTCTCCCTCCTCATCCTCCTTCCCCCCCTCCTCCTTCCCATCCACCTCCTCCTCCTTCTTGTGCTGCATGGCCAGGGAGAGAAGTTATCCCATGATATCTCCCATGATTCCCTGGTTCCCTGAGTGGCAGTGACAGTGCTATGTACCATGGAGTGGGATCCAAACTTGGAGTCTCATTGAGAGAGAAGATCCTTATATCATACCACAGAGGTAACCCATCATCAAGTTTCCGGGCTCCTGGTAATGTCATGAACCATACAGTCAACCATTCCATCCACTGGCATGTGCCCCATGTAGTGCTCAACACACCATCTCCTGGGTGGCCCTCAGGCTTCCGAGGTGCTGGCTGTTGCCTCATGGAAATGGTTGCGTGAGAATGATTCGCACACAGAGGCCATTGCTTCTAGAAGGCTAGTTCTCTACGCCAGAGTTTTGCTTAGGGTTCCAACGGCTTATTTATTTATTTTTCAGACACCTACTAAAGTTTGTGTGCAAATAAAGCAGGCATGAAGCATATGAAACAAACCTTCCTTTCTCCTGTATGCAAGGCTCTGAACGCTGGCTTTCACGGAGGTGATGGGCCTTCCTCCCTAGGGCCGAGTCTCAGTCTCCAGGCCTGAATTGAGTCTTTTTGAGCTCTTAACAATGTTTTGTTTCAGCGGTAACCTGTTGACCAGGAAATATGGGTTAAACTTAAAGAGTAAAGTAAGCGAGGCTTTCCTCCACAGAGGAAGAAAATCCGAGGCAGCCAGGCTAGTGTCTGAGACCTCCTGGCATCTTGCCAGAGGAGGGAGGCTGCGGCAGCTCAACCTTGCCTACCTGTCTCTTTCCCTGCAGTCTGTTTTTTGTGTTTTTCTTGAACTTTCTGCTTCTGGAAAAGGATGAGGAGGAAAGGGACCAATTATAAGTGCACAGCAAAAAAATGTGTTTTTAAAAATAAAATGTCTGGGGCTGCAGAAATGGCTCAGTAGGTGTGTGTGTGTGTGTGTGTGTGTGTGCTACTCTGACAGAGGACCTGAGTTCAGTTTCTAGTGCCCATACTGAATGGTTCGCAATCTTCTGTCATTCCAGCTCTAGGGGATCTGACACCTTTTCTGAAGCTCTGGGGGCATTGCCATTCACATGGGCACAAACCCTAGCTCACACACGTATGCACATATTTAAATACAAAAAAATAAATCTCAAATGAAGATCTCTGATTTTGATCATATCTGGCTTTCCTAAAGCCCACTCCAGTCTTAGAATTGAACTTAATGACCGTCTCCCAGATTCTAGGGGGGTTCTAAACACCGAGAATGATGATGTCTGCTTGAGGACGCAAGTTGTGAAGATGAACAAGGAGGCCAGGAGGTCACCAGCTTCTAAAGCAGAAAGTCACTCCCCCCTCCCCCCTGTAACACTTAGTCCTCTGGCCCCCTGGAATCTACTTTCTTTGCTCTCTGGGACTCTAATCCTTTCTTTTAGCTCCCTGTCCCCGAACATGTATCCACTAAGAGGCCCCTGCTCTGTGTTACCAAACAAACCTAACCTCTGATGCAGGGGAATGATGCAGAGCTCTGGCCCCAGCCAATAATAACAATGTTCTAACATGCTCTAGATTTGCCTCATAGGCCCCTGGCTTGCTTCCCCCACCTGCCTTTAATTTTTTCCCTTACCACAAACCAATAGAGATATGCATCAAAGACTTATCAGATAAGTGTGCCCAATAGAACTGAAATGTTCAGTCCATCCAATTTAGCAAATTCTAAATAGCTACCTTCAACTGAGTTCAAAGAATATCATTGTTCCTAAGGACCTTTTTTTTTTTTTTTAAAAAAAAAAAAAAAAAAAAAAAGCTCCCTTGGTTAACTGAATCAAGACAGCCACTCCAAGAGAATGTAACAAAGTCTTTTTTTTAAACATGAAAAATGCAAGAAAATTGAAAGTTAACAGAACATTTTTAAGTGGTAATTTAAGTTTTCACAAAGGCTTAGGGTTGGTCCATATGCTGATGTCATTGAAAAACCCTGGGTTTAAACATAAGTACTTTAATGACTAGTTAGGGAAAGAAAAACTTTCTTTCCCAAGCAGGCAGCCATAGAGAGCCAGCCACTGGATGCCCTTGATTACAATGGTTCTTTGTTAACAGATTGTAACTTTGCCCCAGGGCTGGGGATACACTTAAAAGGTGAGATTGTCCTTCTGGGGAACCGAGGTTGCTCACCTCCAAGATGGATTGAAAAGAAAACACACGACCAGCGTGAAACTTTATTCTTTATTCGTACTTGTCTGTATGCGTCTCTTTGCCTTGAGAAGTCTGACAAAAATCAACATCGGTGTGGAGATCCTGTCAAGCCCAAAGCCTCCTCCAGCAAAACTGGATTTTCCACTCCACTGGAAAGGATTATTCACTCTTGTTGCCTGGAAACCTTTCTCAGATGAGAAAATATCATTGTCTTTAGGTGTGTCCCTGCCTACTTAAAGCAGAAGTTGGGCACTTATGGGATTCACTGGACTCAAAGAGGGCTAGCAAGAGAGAAATGGCTGCTTTGGGAGATCTAAACCATCTAGTCTGGTGTTACGGTGTTCAAATTAGACAAGCAATTAGATCAGTCATTCTAGTGAAGGAGGGTGA
This sequence comes from Peromyscus aztecus, assembly GCA_902168405.1. Taxonomy (NCBI): domain Eukaryota; kingdom Metazoa; phylum Chordata; class Mammalia; order Rodentia; family Cricetidae; genus Peromyscus; species Peromyscus aztecus. The sequence goes on along the minus strand of CABHPQ010171308.1, from coordinate 33,756 downwards.
CTAGTGATGTTGGGGGCTCATCGAGGAGTTAGTTTATCAGAGAATGGAGTGTGACAGATGTCACAATAAATCAGCATATCAAACATTATTGGGTAGGAATATTCCAGGTCATATTTTAGCTAATAAACTTCCAGGAAGAGTTTGAAGGTTGGTCCTGTTTCATTTTATTGTCAAAGGAAGGGAAGCTGGAGGTGACCCCTCCCCCCCCCCCAGTCAGTGGGTGTGTTAGTGGGTTTTCTCATCAGTGTGTGATAAAATACCTGAGTGGAACAGCATCAGGAAGGAAAGGTTTCTCTTGGCTCAGACTCTCAGGGTTTTCAGTCCAGGGTGGTTTTGGAAGGCGTGGTGGTGTTGGTAGCAGCTGCAGCCTGTGGTGAGAGTTCTCCATTCGGGCCAACCAGGAAACAGAGAATTAGTAAGAGACCCAAGAGCACATGGAACCTTCAAAATTTGGTCCCTACTGACCTAACTCTGCCAGCCTCACATCAGCTAAAGGTGCTAAAACTTCAAGAGCCAGGAACTGAGAGGTTAAAACACGAACCTTTGGTGGCTATTTCAGATTCAAACTGTAACTACGAGGATTGGAATCCAGAGCCGTTTCTACACGGGTAGTCTTGTGTCCTTTCCCATGACATTGTGGTTTGATGAGGCACGGCTTTGTGAATTTGTTGAGATTCATCATAAAGTTCCTTGACTTTGTGAACTCTTATTTTCCTCTCTCCTGGTGTAGTTCGGCGTCCCTTTCTAAACCATTGCTAGAGTGACAAGGGACAAAGAACGTAGTGGAACACAAACAGTAGTGGAGAAGTGGCTGAGGGGCTGAGGAGATAGCGCAATGGGTAAAGCTCTTGCTTTATAAGCAGGAGGATAGACATTTGCTCTGCAGATGCAACCCATATTTAAAAAAAAAAGCTAGCATGGTGGTATATGCTTGTAATTCCAGCTCTAAGAAACAGAGACCAGGCACCCAGGCACTTCTCCGAGACTCTTTGGCCTGCTAGTCTAGCTTACTTGACATGTTTCAGGCCAATGGGAGACCCTGTCACAAAATAAATTGTTGGTCACTACCACAGAAAAATTCCTGAGGTTAACCTCTGGCCCCCAAATGATGCATGCACATACATATGCACGTACCTCCCCCTCCATGTGAAAACACACACACACACACACACACACACCCCGCACAGGAGTTAGTCCAGGAAGCTAGAGGAGTCTGAGAAATAGCTAAGCCAGATAGGATAAGTTCTGCTCCATCCAAATGGGGAAGTGTCTAGTGACTCTCCCTCCTGATCCCACCCACATCAGCACCGCTTGCCAAGAGTTTCTTATATTCTTTACCTCCATTTCTCTCTGTAGTGGATGGATGTTTTCATTCCTGTTATACCCGAGAAAGTTTGAGAAAAGTACAGTTCCAGAAAGTATAGAGAGCAAGTCGGGTAAAACAGTATCTAGATTGGCTCCAGAGCAGAAACGCTCATTGGTGGGTCTGATTTAATGACGACACCCCAGGAAAGGGCTCAGGACTTTAATCATCAGACAGCTAGGAGCTGAATCCTGGCTTGACAGCTGCTTAACCATGGAAACATTTCTAAATCACTCTTGGCTCCACTTCTCTCACCTGCAATGGGAGTAATAGTAGTGTGTGCCTCTCGGGGCTAATAGGGTGTAAATAAGATAATGGTAATGATGGGATTACCATAGTGCATGGCGCAGAACCAGGGTTCCCTGAGTGATTGGCATCATCATCAGGTCGTAGTGTGTGCCAGAGCTGGACATGTGGTGCTTACAAAATTATAGGCTCTCACTGGGTAACCCAGGATGTTCCCTGAATTTATTGAGAGCATGGTTCTAACTATTGGGGGCAATTTTAATTACTTTGGTGACTTTCTTTTGAAGGATCTGGGCGAAAGTGGAGTCCAGGACATGCCAGGTTTGTACCCTCGAGTCTGCCCTCATGATGTTGGCTGATATTGGTGTCCAGAGGGACCTCTAGAAGGGCTCCAGGTTCGTGTGTTGCTAACAATGAAGGGAGCAGAAACATGGTTTCTGTAGAAGCAGATACATTTCATTGGGAAAAATATACTTGCAAGACAGGAAGTGAGCTGGAGGAAGAGACGGTAGTCCAATCAGGATTCAGGCTTTTATGTTACATTGCCTGGGCTTTTCCAAGCATGCTTCAAGTTCTGCTTACAGTTTCATGTGTCATATGTCTCATAGCATTTCAGCTCTCCATGGGTGTGCACTTTAGTATTGTAAAGAGCCACAGGCCACCTACAGATACTTTGGAATACAGCTGTACCTGAACCGGTGACACCAGCCTGTTTTACCCACCCAAGTGGTGGGGTCAAGTGAGGTGCTGGGAGATGGTTCCAACATACCTTCTGGATATCACTCTCCACTTGGTTCTTCTGCCTCAGTGGCTTCAGGTGTAATTCACAGTATCAGAGACAGGGTAGCATGTAGACCTGGGAAGAAAATGGTCAGCTGCTGGTTCACATTGAGATTCTGAATCCATTCTGGGGAAAATAAGGGCTGGGAGGTCTTCATGGAAGCTGGACCCCCATCACCCACAGTAGAGACCATTCTAAGTACACAACCGCTTCTGTCCAGGGATCATTAAAGGTGAGTCTCTTGACACCCGTCCTCAGGACTGTTAGAAGCTTCACTGGACTCTTCCATTGAGAATTCCTGACTCCAATATGATGTTCACACAGAGTGTTCTGTGCTCATGTGACTTTGAATGGCACCTGCTTGGCTAGATTTGGATCTTGGCAGGTTTCTCCATCTACTTACGCTCCACTGAGAATGCTACTTCTGGAAGTGACTTACCATGTCACTTAGCCATATGAGGGCTGACTTGAGGGGAGGAGGGTACAGTCAAGTACTTCGGTGGACATTGGGGAGATTAGCATTGGAAAAAGGTAATCAGCAGAAGAGAGTCAGGCAGGAGAGGAGAGGGAACAGAAGAAAGAAAAGGTGGAGTGATAAGAAATAGTTGAGCCTTGATCATAATTTTGTGCTGATTCAATGTGTGGGTATGTCAAGATTGTGAATTCTAAGAAATGCTTCGGATTTCTCATGTTACAAAAGGCTAGCAATAGGCAGGCTTTCTAGTGGCTTTTCAACATAGTGACAAAGGGGATTCTAATGTAGGTACACTATGTGTTTGGGTGTAAGGCCTGGTGGGAGAGACAATACCCTAAAGAGAGACACTTGTGCCTGTCTCGATTTTTCTGCTATGTTTGAACTGGTCCGGTCTCTACTTCTCTCTCAGGCTACCAACTTTTTCACTTGCAGGATTGAATCGGCTTGCAGAGTCAGTTGAATCTGACCTTCAAAGACATAAAACTTACAGTGTCCACCCAGCCAAGGAATAGATTTAGGGACAAAGAACTATGCCGGGCCTGGAATGGATGGAAATCTCACAAGTCAAAGAACTTTTGGTTTCTTTGTTCTTTCCAACACGGGGTATCTGTAAGACCTCATTTCGCTCAGCCCAGGCTTGAATACAAAGCTGTTTCTGTAATGGAGAATGAAGACATTGGAAGCAGCCCGGGGCCCGGGTTCCCTTCCTTTCAGTCAATCTGTCTCACGGCTTAATTTGCATACGGTCTAGCCTTTGTTTCGTGGCTTTCTGTAAGTTGAAAGATGGCCACAGGCAGGATAGGAGAAAATTAGATTCCCTATCCTTGTGCAAACTGTACATCACTTTTCCATCACTAGTTTCTATTTCCTGATTTCTTTGGAATGGGGAAACTGAGGCACAGGTTTATGGACCTAAGTGCCTAGTAACAACAGAACAAGTTCCTTGGCTTCTCTGATCGCCATTATTCTTTTGTGTAAAATGGGGACTGTGACCATTTCGCTCTCACTCGGGAGTATCATGTGAGACCCAAGGTCACTTGGGTGGCAGTGTTTTGTAAAATCGCTGTGAAAGTGAAATACAGTCACAGTTTTTGCTCCACAAAGTCGGTGCCAGAATAATCCATATATCCCTCTTCTGACTATTCTTTTTTTCTTTTTTCTTTTCTGACTATTCTTTGGAAGGCTCTACTTGAGAAGGAGGCATTGAGCTCCTACAGTGCTACGCAAGAAAGTCATTGAAATGATATCATCTGTGGAGGACAGCATCGAAAGAAAGTTCCTGCGTTAATTATATTATACAGTTATTATATTAAGTTATATTTGATATTAGCATCCTGAAGAGGGCTTTGCTTTTTCCTAGTAACATTCTGGTGGAAGACTTGGAAAAAGTGAGGTGGTTTGATGGGTCAGAAGGACAGATACAGGGCGATGAGAGAGACTTGCAGTTGAAAAGTCAGTCAGAGGAGATTAAAGTCTGGAAAATGCCCATAGAACGATTGAATTCCGCAGGAGAAATTTCCATATCAGAACAGACCACTTGACCATATGCGTTATAGCTCTGCCTGCCCCTGGTTGTAACTTTTATTAGGTTGTTCCATCTGGCTCCTGGTCACAATTAGAAAGCATCATATGTGAGGAATCTTTGCAGCCTGAGGTTTTAGCTCACAGAGATTAAAATATATATACATATTTCTACTTATCTTTATTGGTGTGCTTGTAAAGAAAGCGAAGCTCTTTAACCAAACGTTGTCTCCATGTCCATGGAGACAGAGGATGGTGAGCCAGCGATTAAGTTGTTAGATGGAGAACACGCAGGGGTGTTAGTTGTTAGAGGGAAGACATCAGGTGGCATGCTTCGCTATTAGGCTGTTTGTCTGGGCTGCTTAATGAGTGTGGTGTCTGTGTGTGCTTGGGCACTCCCACACCTTATCACATTAGGGCATAGTTGTGACTGAGACAGCCATTTCTCCTCGTCCTGCCCTTTCCTTTCTTTCCTCCCTTCTCCTTGCCTCTCCCTCCTGCCCTCCAGCTCCTTTTCTTTCTCTCTCCCCTTTAACCTTTCTCTTCAAAGTCTGCTGCAGGCGCTCCGCTTTCTTGCAAACCCGGGGTAATTGATCATTAACAGCTTAGCGAGGTATTAGTGAGGAGTAAAGGAGGCCTTGCTTTTTCAAGTGTTTGCTTCAAAGAAACTCTCTGGCTAAAAAGGATGGAAATGTTGATCAGGATATTGGGACTGGAACCTACTACTTGCAAGTATCACTTTAGTTAAGGACCCTAAATTTTTTTTTCCTTAGAGAAGAACTTGTACTAACCAACTAACTAACTAACTAACTAACTAACTAACTAACTAACTAACTAACAAGTGACCACTGTTTTCCAAAACATTATCGGAGACAAGAGAGATGACTTTGGTGTTCGCTTGCTGTAGTTGACAGAAAGGGAAGAAGAGAGATTCCTTCCCAGCCTATGAGGGGTAAGGGTCCCCACAAAGTGAGGAAATGAGCTCTAAGGCCCCGGCCTGGCCCCTAGAGAGAAAGCATTCTTGGAGCGAGCCTCAGGGTGTAACATACGAAGTCCTCACCTCACCCCTAAGTACTACGTTTAAGCCACAGTCTGCTGGATCTGGGGGCAAAGCCAAGTTCCATTTTCAATGGAACGTGCCGCTTTTCTTCCGCTCTTTAGGGTTGAGAAGGCAGTATCAGGCTTTCGGGCAAGTTCAGGCTGTGCCCCTTCCTTGCCAACTGCTATTGTCTGCATCTTCCTCCAGGCTTTGTTCTGCTTTCTTTTCGAGTGGTGCTCTGGGTAGCGTGAATTTGCTAAGTTGGACTTTTGCAATTTCCTGGCATCTGAATACATTCCTACTTTGCAAGTTTCAAGTGCAAGGTCACTCAGATAACACAAGAGGCAGTGGAAAATGGTGTCTTCGTTTTCAACAAACAAACACATCTCTTATTAGTATCTGTTTAAGATATTAGGAGTGCTGGGGATAAATACAAAAGTTTATCCCCTCATCTAAATGGGCATTAGCTCAAGGAATGGTCCCTCCGCTTTGTCATGATCCGTAAATCACCAGCCTGTAAAAATCAAAGGCTGACAATATTTGGTTACCTGTAGCAATGATGGACTTTCTCCTCATAATGTTTGCTTTCCCGCCCTGGGTTCTCAATAAGGACTGGAGCCTTTCTCCCTTCACCTTTGACCTGGACTTCCTGTCTCAGCATAAACATCTCCTCTCTTTTCTCCCCACAGATGCCTGCAGAAGAGCGGCGAAACGTTCTCAGACGGGGGCTTGTTTGTGTTTATTTGGTTTCCTCTGCAAAGTGCTCTAGCTGGATGTAATCAGCGCCGTCCCTCTGCCTTTGTAGCGGCTTCGCGTAATGGTGTGCAGATGTCAAACGTGACGTGTCTGGGCACCAGGTAGTTTAATTCTGGTCTCATTTGCAGAGATGACTGGGTGTCCTCAGGGCGTGTGTTTCCAAGAAGCCAGCTGACCTAGAAAAACCATGACCACTCAGCAGTGAAGCTGCATGCTATAAAAATGCTGGAACATTCGCTTAGCTGTTGGCTTCAAGTAGGAACACTTAAGAACTGGGCAAAAACATGGCCTCTTTCCTTTCCTTCTCTCCTTCTTCATTTATACATGACAGTTATGAGACTCTCTGTCTCAGTTCACACCATCTGAAATAGACGGCTAAGAAGGTTGGTTGGGTCAATAAAGCAGACCATTTCAAGGAGTCTTGATGCTGGGAGCTCGGACTGGTAGTCCCAAGCTGTAAATACTTTTGTTAATGTCCTGCCTATGGCGCCCCATGCCTGGGATATGCTCGTCTCTTGGTGGCCACCTAGAATTAAGTGCTGTTAGTTACAAACAGGGAGTCTTCCATTAGTCCTCACGTGGCTGACACTGGACATCAATCCCAATGGAATTATTCTTATTAATTACTGTATTTATCATTCTGGCAAAATATACTTAATACAAATTTACCATTTCGCTCATTTTATATATCTTTTTATTGCTTTAACTTTTAAAATGTATTTTATGTGTTTTTAAAAAATTGGCTTACAAAGCAATACATTTCCCTATGGGGTCGTCATACATATTTCTTCTCAGTTGAGTCTCTACATTCCCAACTCCTCCATCATTTCCTTGTCCCCCGTTTATCTGCTGTACCCTTTTGTCTCCAGTATTCCTCCTCCTTTTTAACTTCACATCCTTATTGTTGTAAAATATATACAACATAGGCATTACCACTTAGCCATTTTAAATGTATGGCTTTGCAGCCTTGAGTGTGTTCCTATCATTATACAGTCATTACTAGATAGATGCATTTTCCCTGTCTCTGCTCCCACAGTGCTGGGGCTCCAGGCATTTATTATTTTCTATGATTGACTATTCTAAGTTCTTTATATAAAATATTTAAGTAGCCATTTTGTCGAAGATGTGTAGATAGTATGGAAACACATGAAAAGATGTTCGAGTACAATTATTCATCAAGGAAATGTAAGTAAAAGCTGCAGTGAATTACTGTTATGGAGTTATAGTATGACTTACATTAAAAAGATCAACAACCAAGGGTTGATGAAGGTGTAATTCAGCAATTGTAATTCTACATATGTACTGGGTATAAAAGTTACACTGGCACTTTGGAAAATGGTTTGGCAATTTGTAATAATGAATGATTACGGAACTCTGCATTCCTCTAGGAATTTTACTCATGAAAAATGAAGATGTATCTTCACATAGTGACTCATATGTGAATGCCTTTTTTTTTAAAAGATAGATTTTATTTTAAATTATGTATATGTATGTGTGTCTGTGTTAGGGTATGTGCACATGCCTACAGAGGCCAGAAGAGGGCATTAGATCCCCTACAGCTGGAGTTATAGGCAATTGTGAGCTGGCTGATGTGGGTACTGGGAACCACTTAGGTCCTCTGCTGACCCGTCTCTCCTACCACAATATTTGAATGTTTATAGTAACTCATTTCAACCATTTTAAGTGGACATTGCAGTGGCATTATGTATGTTCACAACAATCTGAAGTCATCACCACCATCCATTTCTCAGAACGCTTTTTTTTTGTTTTTTTGGTTTTTTTAGCATCCCATACAGACACTCCATACCCACTAAAGATGAACTCCCCATTATCTCTGCCTTGCAGCTCCTGGTCACCACTTTTGTTCTCTATGAATTTGACTGTTCTAGATACCTCAGATACCTAGGCATGTGGATATTCCCCTTTCACTTCCTAAACTTCCACTTCTCTCCTTATCAGCACTAACCGTCAATCGTGCAGAACATTCCTCTAGCTTCTTTTATATATATGTAACAATTCTATGTCTCCCTTGAAATGTAAAAAGACCATTGAGTACATGAATCTTCTGACGGTTCTACAGTTCTTTTCGTGTAACATGCCCTGGAAGTCATTTATGTTCACTTAAAAATATGGTTATTTTGTATGTGGGTGTGTATGTATATATGTATGTAGGTATATATGTATGTATGTATGTATTTGTATGTGTATAGTGAATATATGTGAATGTGTGTGTGTGTCCTTCCCCACCAATATTTACTCTATTCCCTTGAGACAAGCTCTTTCACTCAATAAGTAGCTAGACTGGTAGCCAGCAGGCCCCAGCGATCCCCCCACCCCCATCTCCTCACATCCTTACATGTCCCTCCAACCACTGTAATTATAGGCATGAGCATGGCCATGTCTGGCTTTTTATGTTGGCGCAGGGGACCTGAGTGCACATTCTCATGCTTCTCTGTAGGAAGTACTCTTGTCCACTGAGCCATCTTTGCAGCCTACAGCATTTAGGCCTTAATTCTGTGTTCACTGACGTCATCATATCCCATAAGAGGGATATCATCATATCCCATAAGAGGGATATACTACAATTTATTTAAATTCCCATCCAGTAGTAGGACACGTCTCCCGTTTTGTGTTATTATCTATGGTAAATAGACATGAATGACCTTTAAACATCCTTCTGTGTACATACACAAATTCTCTGTAAACATAATTCCTGGGAGAGGAACTGCCCAGTCAAAAGGCTTCATGTCAAAGTGTACTTAGTGTTTTGATAGTTGCTGCCAAATTGTTTTTCAAAAAGGCATCATTGAGTTACACATCCCCAAATGAACAGTGAGGCTGCATTTCCCAGCATCCACCCCGGCACTTGATTTTATTAGTCTTCTAAACTTTTGCTATTCTGACAAGAACATCTTCAAGTTTACAATGTACAGTTACCTACTGCCACAGGAGGAGAATCTGAGAAGGAAGTCAAAGAGAGAAAGGGAAGGGAAATGGAGTTGCTCCACATGGGTGTCCTCCAAGCGATGGCGAGATCTGGACAAAGGCCATTAAGTTCAGATAGTTCTGAGGGTAGTTGCTGCCTCACTTTTACTGTATCCACAAGCTACGTGGCCTCCTGCTGTGTAAGCAGGAGTGACCAAGGTTGTCTGAGTTCTTGTGAGCTGGCTGTGCTAACCTTTTTGCACACTAGAGTTTTTTTTTGGTGTTGGAAACAGCAATGATCTTAGCTGTTTGGTGGCTTGTCTTGAATCAACTTCCTTCTCCTCATTGAGGATCTGCGTGCCACTGGAGTTACGTGCTCATGATCCCTGAAGAGAAATGGAATTATGGTGGGAGACTGACGCGAACACTAACTGGACCCCAGTAGGTAGTGACCAGTCTGTCCAGGCTGACCCCTTCCACTGTGGAAAGCCAGCCATTGTTTCTGGAAATGCATAACATTTATTATAGTCTGGAGAAGTGGGCCCAAAATACAGTCCTTCCCTGAGATCAAGGGTCACGTTGGTCACTCGGTGCTTCAGGACTGGGCTACTCACAAAGAGGGAAAGGGGAGACATATCACTGGACCATCTTCTATGTGCCATTTTGGTGGTTTGTCTTCATTATCAAATTGGTACAATTTAAAGCCATCTGGGAAGAGAGTCTCAATGAGGCACTGCTTAGATCATATGAGCATATATGTGGGGGATTATCTTGATTACATTAGTTGAGGCAGGAAGACACTTCCCACTCCATATTGTAGGCAGGGTCATTCCCCAGGCCAGGGGATCCTGGACTATATTGTTGTAAGAGGGGGCTGATCCTATGTAAGCAAGCATGCCTTCATTCTCTTCCTGCTCTTGACGGTGTGTGTGTGTCTAGCCTCTTCAGTTACCTGCCTTGACTTCCCCATGATGAGGGACTATAACCTGGAACTGTGGCTTTTGTTAGGGTATTTTGTCACAGCTAAGAAACAAAACCAGGACACCTGTCCTACTGATTCCACTTCTAGAACAATTTCTAATTATGTCTTCTTTTCATCCATCCTTCTATCTACTACCATTTCTTCCCTGGATGACCTGAGCCTGACTCCCTCATTCTAACACCCCCTTGAGTTATAAATTGGTTCACATTGTCCGTACTTCCTACTTCTTGGTGGATGACAATCAGAACCTTGAGTATGACCTCCAAGCCCTGATTGCACCTGAACATGACCTTGCCTCCTCCTTTCCACTGCTGGCTTCCCTCCTGGTTTTCTCATTGTACAGTTCCAGTATGTACAGGTCCAGATGTATTTAGCCTCTCAGGTCTCAGGGCTTCACCTACAGTGATCCTTACCTGAGACAGCACCCCCGCCCCCAACTCTTCATACATCCAGTTCCTCATCTTCAAGTTTCTTGGGATGCCATTTTCTTAGAAAGACTTGTCTGTGGTCCCACCGGGTCTGGTCTCTTACCTTGAAAGCGCTGTACCAATGCCAATCAAAATTTGGTGGTCCTTAGTTGTCCATAATTTTCAGCAAATCTTTCTTGTCCCTTACATTGCAAGGTCAATGAACATGGGAGATGAGTGTGTTGTAATCCCCCTTGCCTGCTGCCTGTCAAGCAGCAGATACCAGTAACTGCTTACTGGAGGCATCAAGGGAAGCCAGGTGTTTCCAGTTTAGAGCGCTGTTACCTTTTCTTTAGAAATCCGATAGCTAAGGGCCAGAGAGTTCCCAGCATTCCCACATGTTGAGGGGTTCCTGGGTGCCAGGTGTGGCTTCTGGCATTCTCTTTAGTGTGCAAAGCAGGGTCTGCTGCCTGCTTGATTCAGTTCGCCTCAAAGCAATTTTGCAAGGTTATTATATTATCTTTATCCCCATTTTACAGTTAGGAATGTCAAAACAGCTCTTACTGAGAATGACATGAGGAAAGCTTGCTTGGATCATAGCTGGGGTTGGTTCCTGGCAACTTTATAATAAAGGGAGAAGCCGGTTGCACCCTGAACTTGCTTATTTTGCCTCCTTTAAAGACTGGTAGGTGATTGGCTAACTAATTGCTTTCAAACAAACTAAAGAAGCTAAGGAACTTAGGCTGGGTTATCTTGCTAGGGTCCTGTGCATTTTAAAGGACAAGTCCTTGATGGTGGGGTGGGGGGATGCGGGGGGAGGGGCGGGGTGGGGGGGGCGGGGATAGATTCGCCAAAAGGAGTAACTTTCCCTGATGAAATTCCTCAAGCATCTAGTGGCCTGGGAGAAAGCCTGACCCCAGCAGTGTGACCTCACCTTGTCATTTGCTTTCCTGATGCCGTATCAGAGAGAGGCCAGCCCCTAGGTCTTCTTGGACAAAGACAATCCAACCTCGCAGAATGCCACTTTTGTGTCCCTGTCTGCCTAAACGAAAGTTGCCTCTTCCACAGCGGAAATTGTCTGAATTGCTTTGTGAAGATGGATGAAAGGCCGGAGGAGCGCTGCTTTCTCTCTCTGGACTTTGGGAGGCATTTAAGATCACACTCCCAGTGTCAAAAATAGAGACACAACCTACTTTAATTCACTTCATTTACTTATTTTTATCCCAGACTTCCCACCAAGGGCGTCAGCCAGCACGTATTCTGTCTGCTTGGAGGCATCCTGGGACAAACAGGCAGGCAGGGCAGACTGACTGCACTTTGACTCCCGGGCTCAGTGTTTTATTGAACGTGCTGGAAACTTCTTGATTTGAAATTTTGCTTCTCGTGAGATGAGGACGATGATTTCTTCTTCCTTGGCTGGGGATTAAGCCTCACCTGTAAATTGGGGCTCATGTAACATCACACAATAGCTGTGGTTTCTAAACTTAAAAGGAATGTACACGCTCCTCCGCCATTCCCTGAGTCAGTCTAATACATTTTGCTAGTTCTTAGGCACGAGTGTGTGTGTGTGTGTGTGTGTGTGTGTGTGTGTGTGTGTGTGTTTGATTTGCGCTTTACATCTATTTCCCCTTGATTCATCTTACATGAATTTCATGTTTTGAGAGAATGTGTGATTCATGTGCTAATTAGTCCCATTGGTTCTGGAGAGTGATTTTTGGAATTAGTATGTGTCTTTCAAATATTTTCATATTTTAGAATTCTTACCTGGGCTGTATTTGCTCTCTTGAGCTACCGTAACGCCATAAAGAATTTACTGACAGACATTTTCCCGGGACTGTAATCAGGATACCTCTTGGAAAGCATGATAATTGCCTTTTAAACTTTTAATGACGTGGAATGATTTTTATATCTAACATTGAGGTTTTAAATTAACACATGTGTAATGAATGTCAATGACCATGCTACTAAAGTATTGCATAGCCTTCAAAAACTTCCCAGTGGTTGTTTATAGCTAGGCCAAAATAGATTGAAGGCTGAATATAGAGGAGCAATAGGTCACATGGTTCAATAAGACCACATAGCCTGAGGGGTTGGTGTGACACTTGCCTGTCATTTATTTATGCTTGTTTCCCCTGGATCCAATATACAACAGGTTCTTTATATCAAGAGTGGATGAATAGGTGGGAATCATGGATCTGCCTGCTAGTCATGTTGACCTAGGTGGTTCCAATCACTCTCAACTTTGTTACTGTATTTTTTATTCCTTCTGCAAACTGTCCTCAGAGCCTAAAGCATACTAAGTACTGAGGCTACGGATACATGAATGAGCAAAGGCAGATGCGATTATTCCTTGCTGTCTTAGAGTTGTGAGGTGAGGCTGTCACCTGGGGAAGAATAAAATTACCACTGTGAGGAGACTGGTGCAGTCCAAGAAACAGCGCAAAGCAGGACGGCTGGGGGAAGGAGGGTACCGGCTGGTCAGTGGCAAACAAAGCATCTATAGAGGTGACCACTGTGGTCATATTTTAATTGTGATGAAATGTGATTTTATTTGTATGTTAATAAATAAAGTTTGCCTGGTGATCAGAGGTCATAGCCAGTCATAAACAGAAGTCAGGCAGTGGAGCACACACCCTTAATCCCATCACATGGCAGGCAGAGTCTCTGTGTGTTCAAGGACACAGCCAAGTGTGGTGACACACACCTTTAATCCCAGTACCAACCATACAGACCTGGAGGTCTGTATAGACAGGCAGTGATGAGGAAGTGATGTGGCTGGGCTTAGAGCCAATGAGAAGGCAGAACAGGAAGGCAATAAAAGCGCAGGTTAGACAAGAAGAAGCTAGTCTCTCTCTTGGGAAGCGATGACAAAGTGGTAAGTTGAGGTTAGTTGTGGCTCTTCGATATTTCTCTGATCTCTTTGGCTATTACCCCTGTATTTGGCTCTGTGTTTCTTATTTAATAAGACTATTTAGAAATTCATCTACAGACCAAGGACAGAATAAGCAAAGCCAGTGCATAGACCACACTTTATTTCACTCTCCAAATTCATGGGTTGAACCCCCAATGTGGCTGTATTTAGAGATGGGACCTTTAAAGAGACAGTACCCCTCAAAGAGGTCTTAAGGGTAAGAGCCCTAGCTCACTAGGACTGTCCTATAGAATAGATGTCCTGTAAGAGAAGGTTCAATGGTTGTCCCTGTAAGAAAAGAGACAGTGCATTTGCACAGAAGGAAGGCCACAGGAGGACAGAGTGAAAAGGTGATCATCTGTAAACCAGGAAGAGAACTCTCACCAGGTGCCAGTTCAGCCAGACCCTTGGTCTTGGAATTCCAGCTTCCAGAGTTTTGAAAGGGAAATTTCTGGTGTTTAAGTCACCCAGCCTGTGTTTTGTTATGGTAGCCTAAGCAGACCAATATAGTCCCATTGGCTTTATAAGAGAAACTTGGTGTTACCATGAACAATAGGAAACTATGGAATGGTTAAGTGGGGGTTAGCATGATCAGCTGTATGTTTGAGAACTATGACTCTATATGGAAATGTCACTGGGGTGGGGAGAAGAATAGGCATTGGATCCCTGTGCAGGAAAAATCCTTAGGGATCTTAATTTAGGATCTAGATCTCTCTCCATTAAGTGCTTCAGAGCTGGGTCTTAAAAAAAGATTTATAAAATTATGTGTACGTGTGTGTGTGTGTGTGTGTGTGTGTGTGTGTGTTTTGTGTGTGTGTGTGTGTTTTGTGTGTGTGTATAGAGATGCTTAGGGAGGCTGGAAGAGGGTGTCTGATTCCCTGGAGTTGGTGTTACAGGCACTGTGGGTTTTAGGACATGAATTCTAGTCTTCTGAAAGAGCATCAAGTGCTGTTAACTGCTGAGCCATCTCTCCAGTTTCCAGAGCTGGGTTTCAAGTAAGGAGATTTAGGTTGGATGGGTTCTTGGCAGAATGATCACATAAGATCACAAAGACCCATGACTGGGCCACCAAGTGGAGGTACTATTTACAGAGATCTAGTTCTTGACTTTGCCAAAATTAAAATTCAAAAAAACCCAAACACACACACACACACACACACACACACACACACTCACACACACACAAAACAAAAAACCACGCTGCAAAAAGTCAGGGGCATTGCTGAGACCTGACCCGTCTTCTGCCTCCTTTCTCTCAGCCTCAGAGGTTTTTCTCGGTCAGCTCCACAGGCCGAGGAGAGAATGGGAGGCAAAGTGGTTGACTTCAAAGTAGAATTCGCTAAATGCTTCCTTCTCAAGCCTCTAATCTACTTTTGAAAGGGTTCAGTGTTTGTTGCCGGGACCAACATTTCTGGGGCAACTTTGTCAAAAAACAAAATATTTGCAAAACTATTATAACCATTAAGCAAAATAAAGTGGAAACTGAAGGGAAAGTTTTAGACAGTCATTTATTTATTTCATTGAGACAGGGTCTTGCCAGGTAACCCAGGCTGAGCTCAAATTCGCAATCCTCCTGCCTCTGACTCTGGAGTATCACCAATGCCTGCTTTAAGTAGATATATTAAACTGAAACTTGTTTTGTGTTTGTCTTAAGCTTCTGCACACTGACAGTTTGGTCGGGCTCCACTGAGTAGCTTTCCTGGCCTGGACACTAGGGGTCAAGTGACCTGGTCTGGGGCACAAGTCATGTGTCTGCAGTCAGTCGGCAGCTGGGTCAGCTTAGGGACTGGCCACCGGCTGTTGGCCTCTGGTCTACTTCATGTGGTCTCTTGAGTCTCGCAGCAGGGCAGCCTGGCCGGGAGGGCAGGGCCTAATGAGCAGGCACTTTTTAAGTGGCTGCTGACTGCAGACTTGCTAATTTGGTCAAAGCAAAGCCTGAGGTCAACCAGAGTGAAGGGTGAAAAACTAGACCTCTTATGTAGAGCTATTGTGAAGTCGTGTTGTAAAGGGGTGCAGAAATGGTGGAGGGAGTCACATGCTCCACTTCCTGATAATGCCCCTCCTCCAGCCTCAGTCATCCTCTGTATAATGTTGATAAACGTTGGCACATTCACATCCTATCCTTATTAGAGTCTTAAATGCAGCTTCAGTTGAAAAACAAAACTATTTTAGCTTCATCCAGAGGAGTATTATCTGTGAAATCACAGACTTAATATGGTAATTATTGTGGACTGATTGTGTCCTCTCAAAATTCATTTGACTTTATTTAGAATCAGGTCATTGCCGTGAGTTAAGCTGAGGTCATACGGGAGTACCATGCACTCCTAATCCAGTATGACTATAGTTCTTATAATAAGATGGTCGTATGAAGACAGAGATGGAGAGAACACCATTGTTGGCAGGAGATGACTGGAGTGGGTACAGCTGTACCATGAGGAGCACTGGCTGGCACAGGGGAGGAGGGTGAGTCAAGGAAGCACCCCCCCCATCTGCCACGAGGTCTTGGGACAAGCATTGCTCTGCAGACACCATGATTTCAAACTGTACACATCAGAACTATGACATATCTGCTCCTAAAATATGTGGTATAGAAACCCCAAGAAATGCTTTTTTAAAAAATAATATATAAAAGGTAATAGGTAATATAAAAACTAGGGAATGTAGCCCAGTGGTCAATCACGTGCTCAGCATGTTCAAAGTCCTGGGCTCAGTCCCCAGTACTTAAATAAAGACATAACTAAATGCATAAGATACAAGATAAGGCATATTAGACTGCTCCCCAACCCCCCATTTGAGGTAGTTCTTACTCTGTAGTCTTGACTGGCCTGGAACTCAGGATGTAATCTTTTTTTTCCCCCCGAGAAACCGTTTCTCTGTGTAGTTTTGGTGCCTGTCCTGGATCTCGCTCTATAGACCAGTCTGGCCTCGAACTCACAGAGATCCGCCTAGCTCTGGCTCCCGAGTGCTGGGATTAAAGGCATGTACCACCACTGCTCAGCCAGGATGTAATCTTGAATGGTCTCAAACATACAGAAATCTACTTGTCTGTATAGGAATTGAAGACATGTGTCAAAATGTCCTGCCTGCTCCTTTTTTGAAAACTGGGGCCTGGGGAGGAGACTCCGGGTGAAGCATGTGCCATGCAGGCATAAGGACCAGAGTTCACACCTCCAGAACCCACATGAAAAGCCAGGTGGGGGTGAGAGGCTGCCTGTAATCTTAGGCTGGAGGCAGAGATGGGGGATTGCTGAAGCAAGATGGCCGCTAGACAAGCTGAAACAGTGAGCTCCAGGTTCAGCAAGAGACCCTGATTCAATATATTAGGTGGAAAGCAACCAAGGAAGACACTTGATGTCAGTCCCAGGACTCCTCATGCACATACATATACTCACACATATGTACACACACGCATGCACATACATACATACATTAAAAAATGATTGACAACAGCAATATCACACTCAAATAAATACTTGGCAATTAAAAAAAAAACAAAAAACTAAGTTTGACCCAAAATGATCTTGTGTGCTGTCAGAGGTCCATCACTACATGTTCAAAGACATTGAGTTAACAAATCGTGTTCAATAAGTCATTAAAATTTCCCTTATAATATTGTCTTTTCTGGGCTTATATACTTGCATAAGCCACCAGAATGAAAGCTTTCCAGTTAATTTGAAAACACTCTTACCTCAAAATGTTTCCTAGTACTAAACTTGATTTTAAAAAATATACATAACTTAATCTCTGATCTTGGAATATTAGAAAATCGAGGAGTAGATTTTCTAGACTAGGCAAAATGTGCCTTCTAAATAAGATAAGTGAATTGAATCAAACCCCCTTCATGGAGATAGTTTAAATTAACTTGTAACTACTTCAGTGGAATCAAATTCTAGCTATTTTTGCATGAAAATAATAAAAAGAAGGTAATGAAATATAAAGTTTCTGAATCTGGAAAATGCCAGCTAATCAAGAGACTTTATCTGTCCTGATTATTTTGAGCAACCGATCATTTCCATCAATCAACCAAGCAACCCTGATAAGCCAATCACCTTTTAATCGATGTTGAGTCACTGAAAAGTTGCCATAGCTACCAGATTCTATAGCCATCACAACAGAAAGTAAGGTTAGAATTGGAAGTGACAGGTGTATTCATCACATAGTTAACAAGCCTTTGAAGGGAGAGAGAGAGTTTGTCAGAGTCCTTAGGCTGGGTATAAAAGATTGCAAAGAACACTCAAACAATTCCCAAAGAGTACTTCAAAAGCAGGGGGAAAGATCCGTTTTTCATTAGAAATGCAGGAAGATGTTTGCCTGAAATTCAAGCTTCAAGTCACAAGTCCCTTGAAGTTGGGCTTGGCTGTCAGTTACCAGGGGTCACCAGCCAGTTATCTTAAGAGGAGTGAGTTTCCTTTATGTTCCTTTCCTTTTTGCATTAGCAGTAATAAGGATGATTGGGAACATGGGACAATGATTACTGGAATGTGCAGTCCTGATCGCAGGGTCTATAGTGAAAAATTTGGGGGGAGGAAAAACCTACCAACAGTACAAGAAACTTGACTAGTGGCTAAATAGTTTTGGAATAAAAGAAGGTAGATCCAAGAGATTCTGTTTTGAGAGTTGCTGTGCTTAAGCCCGTATATAGAAGCGGTAAGCATATTGGATGCTCTAATTTTTGCAAATAGTGGAAAGCAAAGGAGCAGATTCACTTTAGATCAGGGGGTGGGGGATCAATAGATTGAAAAAGAATAGCACCGGGTTGAGCATTCTTTGGCCGTTGTGTCAAGTATGGACTCATCTCCTCTATATACGGTCGATCAGCAATGGCAGCGTGTATGAACCGAAACCTCGTTCAGCCTCAAGAGAGAACACTGGAGGGCGAGTTAGGAGACCAGAATCCGAATCCTCGCACTGCCGTGTCCTCCTTGTAGACACACGTTCGCCTGGAGTGTGAAGACGCGAGGATGTTTATTTACCAAGATTACTAAATGTGTCATCTCCCTCCGATGTTCTTTTAGTCTAAGGTGATTCATACCTACATGCATAGCCAGACATGGTGGATGGGAAGCCATGTCTGCATTTGCAGCTTGTCTCATTTTCAGCTGTGCTCTGCTGCGTCACATGTGTCCCAGGAAGCCCTGTGCACCCTTATGGTTCCTGCTTCTAAATGGCATCTTAGAGTATGAGAACCATAGAAACAAATTGGTTGAAACAGATTGATTAGGGAGGAAAAGCAGCCCCAAGTAAGACTCTGGTGGGCATTTAGTGATCTATGCATGGATCTGTAAGTGACCTAGGTCCCATGTAGGAGTGTCTGTCTGCTAAAGAGTGAGTGCAGTTTCCTTGACTTGCTTAGTCTGGACAGAAGAATCCTGGCCTCGGTGCCCACTTGGCCAAGCACTTTGCCTCTCTCCCCCTTTCAGCCCCTACAGGGGAGGTCTTTATTTGGAACTTTGTTACATAAAGCAAAGGATGAGCCAAATGAATCAATGTTAGGGAATAAACAGTTTACCGAACAGTTAATTTGATCTCATAGTTTATATGTATAACCCATATGTAAATTAATTACTCATGTGGGTCTGTTCTTAGGTACTTCTGATCTCCCCTCTTCTGGCTCAGATCATGGCTGTGGTGGCTTATCACTCATCTGCTTATTTCTGAGTGTGGCTTCTTCTGTTCCAGCACGTCAACCCTTCCCACTCTCCACATAGCCAATAATCCTAACACTTTGAGCAAATGCTTTAACGCCTTGCCAGCCTACACTTCTAATCTGCTTTAATGGAATTTTGTTATAAATCTTCCTCTGTTACTTGCATTTTTGTATTCAAGAAGCAATTATAGTTCAATCCTTATGTTCTCTGCCTTCATCGCTCTCATTTGATATTCATTCCGCAAAATATTTGTTGGTAAGATACTATCCGACAGAAGCTGTTCTTAGCTGGAAGAGGCCGTGGTAAACCCTGAAAACAAGATCGCTGCTCCCATAGAAACCATTCTACTAGAACTAAATAGACAATAGATGCATACTCGGGTAGTCATGCGACATAGGACAGTGTCTTGGTTAATAATGATGAATGAACAGCATGTATACCAGTAGTCACGCAAGAGTGACATAGAGCAGAAAAGTTCCCATCGGCCAGAGGTGCTGTGGCCATTACAGAGTCATAGTACATCTGTATGCATTTGCACATGTGGTGATGTGGTGATGCCCGTCCAAGCAAGCCTACTGTCCTTCCAGTTGTGGAAAAGCCTAGCAGTATAATTATGTGCAGTGCGCAATACTTGGTGACAAACAGTTCTGTTACTGGCTAGTGTTTTCCAGTCCTACCGTTTTAATCACTGTTGTAGCATGGACACTTTGTACTTCTATAACAAAAGTCTGCTGTGAGGCCGGTCTGTTGTGTTTTGCTGGCAACAGCTCATCCATGTTGTGTTTACAGTTTCTCTTGATGACCATCAAGAAGTCACATGGAGTGACTGACTCGCACCGGCTAGGCTTTTATAAGTACTCCATGATGTTTACATGATGGTGAAACAGCCTAAGGATGGGCACAGTTCTCAGGGCAGACCCCTGTTGTTAAGCAGTGCGATTGTCAGCAAGAAAATTTGGGAGAATGATCAACACTGTAAGGAGAATAAAAGTTAAGGAGCTAGTGGTTCCTGGAGGTCTTGTAGATTTGGAGGTTGGTTTGGCCACGGTCATTCTAAGCAGGTCAGATTTGAGCTGTGACCCCGGGAAGAAGGATGTTCCAGACAGAGGGTACAGAAGTTCAGCGTTAATAAAAAACAGTATGCATTTAGAAGTAGAAGAATGACTTGAGCAGCTGATGAAAGCCTTGGGCAGGGGACGCTAAGGACACGCTGATGTAATGTAAGCACCCTTAGTTCTTTTCGTCCTGCCTTCTTGTTTTTTTTCTCAGACTGAAGATGAGGGTGTGAATGGACAGAGGGCATCAGGCATGAGACAGAAGCACTGAGTCTTTAAGTGCTCTTCCGTGACCACAGTGACTCCTCTCCTTTCCCTCCCTGCAGACACTGATGATCTTGATGTGCCAGGCACAGCCCTGAGTACCAGGGGCATACTGCTCTGCTCTGTCCTTACCCCTTTAGAGCTTGTAATCCAAGCTTTCCTCCTTTGCATTGCAAGTCAGTATGACCCATGTTCCATGTCCCCCTCCCCATTCTCCCAGATCCTTCACAGCCATGGGAGAAACACTGGACCCCCTTCTTTGTGCTCCCATGACACCACCTCCCCTTTGCGACCTCATCTCTTCCTGGTCGCTGATCAGGTTTTCCATCTGCCAAAGGCTATTCAGAAAGATTTTATTTTATTTAGTCTTTTAGTAGGGCAATCAGAAATGCATAAATTAATAAGATGATATTTGCTACAAAACAGAATTAGAAATCCTGCTGAGTTTCACAACATTAAAGATGTGCTAATCACGATTCCCCAAACAAAGAGTACATTGGGTAGAACATGTTTGCGTGTTGTGGACAGAGGCAGTAACCTGATAAAAGTAAGCAGTGTCCTGCTTAGGGACAGGCTGTGCCTAGATGTTCATTTATGAGAGGGTTGTTTAGAAGATTCTGTACTTTCCCATGGATTCAAATCTGTAACTTTAAATAGAAACCACGTGCGAAGCCACGGTTTACCTGATACGCTGCCCAAATTGCCCTGCAGTATTATAAAACCCTGCCAAAAGCCACAGTATCTCCCCGCCCCCAGCTCTTTTCCCTCAGAGGTTGTTCTAATTCATTGTCATATCTCTTCTCTCTTCCCAAGCCACCCTAATACCCACTGCACCCCCCATAGTGTGACCACCTACATGAGATTGCTGTTTGCTGATGTGATTGGTTGTAGCTCTCTCCGGCCACTCAACCATGGTTCCTGGGGCCTGCAGAATGAGAGCAGAGTCTTAATCCAGGGTCTGAATACATGTGGCTTCTCTCTCAAATCCTAAGCATCCTTGTCTGTTGCCTTGCTCTTCCTACGTCTCCAAGGTCTTCCTTCCTCTTCTCATCTGCCTGAAAATTGCCTCTCCTTTTCCAGCATTTACAGGAGGTGTTGTTGATCCCCTGTTACTCTTCCCATGGGAGGGAGTCCTTTATGTCTCCTGTAGTCTTATCAGTGTTCTGTGAACGTTTGTTTACGTGCTTCTCCAGCTGGCTGCTGAGCATCATGGTGTCAGAAATTACATCTTCCTCATTTGTGTCTCTAGGTCCACTGTGAAGGTAGGCAGCCTGTGTTTGCACAGATAAGTGTGTTCGTGGCCGTGGCTCAGGGACCAGGGCTGGGAATGAGAATGAGCCTTCCTTTTGACATGGGGAGCCACGTGTGTATCTGAAGGGTGAAGACCTGAGGTGGGGGCTTTGGGCTTTGGTAATTAGTGGTGGTAAGGCTTCAGAGGGGCAGATCTCTAAGTGGCTGTATGTGTGTGTGTATGTGTGTGTGTGTTTGTGTGTGAATGTGTTTACAGGCTGTATCCTAGGATTCGTGTTGGGGGCATTAAGGGAAATAAGCTTGCAAAGTCGAACCAAAGTCTCAAATGCCAGACAAAAGCATTTTACTGCTCTCTGTACCATAGGGAACACCAAGTGTTACTTGAACCTGGAAATGACATAATCCTAAAGCTACTCACGTGGAATTGACACAGTCCAAAGGTGCCTTTGGAGCCACTAATTGGCCCATTGTGTCTGGGCTGATGTGGGAGAGAGTGCAGGCAAGGAGGAGGCATTTGAGAATGACAGAGCCAGCCCTGGAATGAATTGGTAGGAAGGTAGTGTGCCGAGGTGCCTGAAGGCTGTGAGCTGCAAAGTTTTCCCTGACTTTCAGGTCCTGCTAAATATCAGGCATGCTTTAATGTTTCTTCTTAGTGGTCATATCTTTGGGTTGCTCAGAGTTCTGCTGGGGTGAGTCTGATGCTATTGGATCTACAAAGGAATCAGGGGGCAAAGAGTATTGAGCTAAGATTTGCAGCAGTGGAGGAAGCTGGACCCTCCCATCTGCCATAGGTGACCCTTCCTTCTGAGATAGAATGGAGATTTGATTTTTCTACTGATGCTAACAAAGTGATGATTAGCAGAGCTTCTCTACTCGAACTCGTCTTCTGAGCATGAGCTAAGAAGCCTAATTGAGTACAAAGTATAGGTTTCAACCACTCAGAAGTGGAAAGCGGAAGCTGAGTGCTTCTTGGGGCTTCACCTTGTTAATTGTATAGCCTGAGTGACAGATATACCAAATCTATACCCAGAGGCCAAATAGGGGCAACCTGATGGCCAGGGGTTGGAGTGGTATCCTTTACATGTTACTAAATATATCCAAGACCTAATTGCTGGTGAATAGATTGTTATCACTGATGATGGTGGTGGTAGTGGTGGTGGTGGTGGTGGTAGTGTGTGTGTGTGCACA
Source organism: Peromyscus aztecus (assembly GCA_902168405.1). NCBI lineage: Eukaryota > Metazoa > Chordata > Mammalia > Rodentia > Cricetidae > Peromyscus > Peromyscus aztecus. The sequence continues at coordinate 10,944 of CABHPQ010171308.1, read as the reverse complement.
TATATGTATGTAGAAGCCAGAGGTTGACACTGGTTATCTTCCCCAAGCACACTCCATCTTATTTCTTTGGGACAAGGTCTGTCACTGAATCTGGAGTTTGTCTCCTAGTGTTTGGGTCACAGGCATACAATGCTACCTACACCCATACCTCAGGATATGAACTCAGGCCTTAATGCTTGTGGGGCAGGAATTTCACTGATTAAGCCATCTCTCCAGTCCCTGATTTTTTTTTCTAGACAGACAGACAAACGAACAAACATGCTTGAGAGAGGCATAGATATCATGCTGGTTTACCATTTCCATTGAGCTATGAGGGACACTATTGACACCCTTCTGTCCTAAACCATTCTCTTGCTCTTCTTGTGCCTTTGTTATACCAGGTTCATGTAGAATGTGTCCTGATAGGGTCTTTTCCAGGGACAACATACATCTTTGACTTGCTTCTCTGGCAGGGAGGTTTGTGGCACTTGGCACTCAAGCCTGTGTGGCCTGGGAGTAGAATGGATTGTTGTCCAATGGGGAGATCTTTGCTAATAAAAGAACAGAAACCACATGGCTAAGCACGGTTTTCTCCTTTGTGACAATTTTATTGGGCATCCTGCACAAGAAGAGCCCAGTTTCCACGGTGGTGGCCAACTCAATGTTATGCTCTTATATTGACATCCCCAAGCTTATTGTTCAATCCTTCCAAAATTAAACCACCAGTATGTGAGCTTGTGTCCCAGATTCTTCCTTGTGAGTGCTGGGGAACCAGGTTAATACAAAGACTAAGAGATCCATCATTTTCTAAGAGTGGCATTATTGTAAGTAGAGGGTACAAAGACAGACCGTAATGGAACGTATGTGCCGGATCACATTGTCTTGCCTGTGCTTATGAACGTACATTCACAATGTGGGTAGAAGAATCTGAACACACAAAAAAATGTACTTTCCAGGTCTCCATGGGCAACCCAATCCAACCAAGCTTAGGCACCATTCCTACCCTAGCCCTTACCATAGAACCACCAGGTCAACATGCTTAATGTATGACCAGATGCAGTGACGAGGGTGAGAAATAGGGAGGCCGTGGACTTTGGCTTGTAGCTCCCAGGATTATTTACAAGGCTAATTTTTGTTTTGATGTTTGTTCTCACTATTCAGCTGACATATGGCACTGTTACAAAGTTGTTCTCAGTAATGAGTGCAAGTGCATAGAAAAAGATCATTTGGGTTTTCTGGAACTTAGTTCATTTTTCTAATTGTCCCTTTTTTTTCTTTTCTTTTCTCAGCATTCTTTTTCTTCTATTTTTCCTCCTCCCCTGCTCACTCCCCTCCCCTCATCTCTTTTCTTCCTTCTCTTCGTTTTTCCTTTTGAGACAGGGTCTCATTCTATAGCTCGGGTGGTCCTGAAGACTATGTAGCCCAGGTTGGTCTGGACTTTATGGTAATCCTCCTGCCTCCTCCGCCTCCTGAATGTTGGGATTACAAGCATGACCCACCCTGTACAGCTTGAAAGTTCTACACTTAAGAGATCCAATTACTTCAACCATTCAAGGCCTCTCTACCCTCTGCCCTAGGACCATGTTGCTGTTTCTAAAGGTAGCATACAATGTTCATGGAACACAATATCCTCGAAGGGTAAAGATTTTCCCTTTGGCTTGTGTAAGAGTGGGGAAAGCAGTGAACACCAGCCTCGCCAGTTCCTTTCCTGTTGCTCCCCAGGTGTACTTGAGTCCTGGGTTTTGACCAGTTGTCTACAGTAACAGGCCTGCTGTGGCCAGAACAAAACTGATTGGGGGAAGGTCAAATGTAGAGAAGATGGATTATCTGAGAGAACCTGTCTTCACTGAACCAAAGTGAGAGAGGTTAGAACAGTCAACTAAAATGTGGGCCTTGGACCATAAGCCTGAGCTTCAGTGTGACTAAGGATCAGGTTGAGAACGCACTAGGGGGCCTCATCCCATAGAAGCCACAGACTCAGAAACTCTGAGGGCAAGATTTAAAACAAAACAAGCAAGCAAGCAAACAAACTAACAAAAAGCAACCAAAAACTCATATTCTGGTAAATCCTATAGTGGATGTGAGGAGAAGTTGGAGGACTCTGTGGTTTGTATGGCTGGACCAGTGACTTAGAGTTGGCTGTTCAATTGAATCATCAAGGGCAGTTTTTAGAAACCCTGGCATTCAGTATTCAAGTGACACCCCAGAACAATTGAACTGAAACCTCAGAAGGTGAGCACTAGATGGCAATTAAAAAAAAATATCATGTATGTGGGGTAGGGGTGCCACTGTATATGTGTGGAGATTAAAGCATAACTTGTGGTATTGGTTTTATCTTTATGTGGATTCTGGAAGTCCAACTCAGGTCTTCAGGGTTGTGAGGCAAATGTCTTCAGCCACCTTGCTGCCCTCTTGATTTTTGTTAGTTTGTTTTTAAACTTCTCACATAATTTCAATGTGCTATAAAAATAGAAGGTCCTTGGGCTAGTCCCTAGGCCCAGAGAGCATCAGTGACCTGAAAGTGTTTTTACCTGATCCACCTTGCCCTCATCTCCTTCCTTCTTCTTCTCTCCAAAAGTTGGCAGCAGGCTGCTTCCAAGAGCTTAAAAACACTACTGCTCCAGACTCACACGTTTCTTGTATGTATCTGTTTGAATATGGATATGATTATTGTCCATTTCCCCCTTTTCCTGAAGTGTGGGTACCTAACTAGACTGTAGGCCACTCTGGACAATTTTCACCTGGCTTTGATCAAGCTCTTAGGAGCTGAGTAAGTACAGTAGGGCACTTGGGTTGGGAGTTCAGTGGCAAACTAGAGAATTCTAGAGAACTTGGGACTTCTCTGCAAGCACTTCCATCTGGGGTGGTCCTGGCAATTACTATATCAAGTTGATTTTGACCCAGAAAAAAAAATCACTGTGTTATTTGGCCTTCTGAGTCTCTCTCTCTATTCTACCATGGGTTATAGAAGACAAAACAAAGCAAGATAAAACCACACACACACACACACACACACACACACACACACACACACACACACGCACGCACACACAGAACATGCACACGCACACAAAAGAGAACTTAAAAAGGTTTTTGCGTCTAAAACTGAAAATGTGTAGGTCCTGAGGGCATGCTGTGAAATAGTTCTGTTCTGGGCAGCTTTCAAAATCTCAGGCTGTTCGTGCAGGATGGGTTTTGACAGTACCTTTTCCAGATCTGGCAAACCGGGCCCAGGGAGGGTTAACTGAGCCCCAAATCACACAGCAAATTAGCTGCAGGATCCATACCAGAAACCCAATCTCCTAACACCCACTTGGGGACCCCACCCGCCATGATCACGCTTCCTCTTATATTTAATATTCTTTTTGCCAACACAGGATTTATTCCAGCCTCCCCTCCCCCAAGGTTTTTATTTTTATTAAGGAAATGTCTGTTTTATTTTTTAAGTGGCTGATAGCTCTCATCAATTAGGAAATCGAGATGGTTTTGAGGACACATTAAGTCGTTTTTATACATGCTGGAAAATGAGTCCGTAAAAGTCTAATGCAGGGTATTGAGATGTCAGGAGTCACGGAAAGGAGAGGATTGGTGGATAATCACAGAGCCTCTGATGCATGGCTCTGGAATTTTCCAGGATTTTTGGAGCGCTTTCATTGTTTATGTTTTATTGGTTGTATCAAAATTGACATGTAAAACCCAAATAGCCATATTTTTCCATTTGGGCCCATGACTCAGAACACTAAGGGTCTTTCTAGAGCCTTCTAACCATTTACCACACCTTAAATGGGAAAAAAAGGTTCAAACTCCTTTTATTTACTTTTTTACATGTTTTATATTTTCTGGGCTTCTCGGTGGCAGCTGTAAAAAGGGTTTTTCATCTGCTCATTTAGTTCAGTAATTTGTCTAAACTGGGGCCGTTTCCCTCTTTTCTAATGCCTGCCCAGCTGTCACTGTTGCCTGCTAAAGTGATTTTTCTCTATTATGTTGTCACCCTACACTCCCAGAGGGTCCTGTCCTGCAGGCCTCACATGCATGGAACTTGCATTAAAGTCACTGGGAGCTTTAAGTTGTAAGAATGTGGGTTTGGGGCCCGGGGAAAGGGGCCTGCCTATTCTTGAAACACTGGGCTCAGGAGTGACGGACGACCTGGACTGCGGCTAGGAGGCCGGATTCTGTCTTATCTCGGATCCCCCCAAGGACCTTACGGCTCTGATACGATCCATGGCCGGAGGACTTTGGAGGCCGACTTTTCATCCATCCCAAGGGTGGTTTACTAGAGTATCGTATTCCAAAGCATATTCCCTCTACCCTGATGGTGCCAGTCAAAGATGCTATCAGAAGCTGGAGAATAGGGGGACAGGAGGCAGCAAGGGACACATTGTATTAGGTTCAATGTTTGCTTTGTGTTTGGATCCAACCCATAGAAAGGAAGACTCCTGGTTTGGTCAATGTGCAGAGGGCCTGGATTTTCCAATTGTGTGAATGTTTTCTCCTGATGGCTTAGTTCTGTTTTGCTTACTTATGGCTTCAGGGTGTGTGTTTAATTGATCGCCTGTGAACAGTTCAGGGCAAAGAGGTTCGTGGGCTTCAATATTCCACCCTTGGTCAGTTCACTGGAATATCATTCTTTAGGAATCGAAAGTGCTACAGCATTCAGGTGCCCTCCCTGGGACCACTCTCAGACCTCAGAGTGAGGGCATAACAGGGTGTCCAGTTTCACCCGGCCAAGGCTCCCTGGGGACCTGGATGGCCAGTAACCCAAGATTGGCTGAAACAGGAGGAAGACCTTTTTCATGGAGTGGGGTTCTCTGAGCCATGAGAACATGGGCTACCTCCCTACACAGGCTGAAATTGGGGCTGTGTTCCTTGTAATTTTTAGGAGACTCTAAGTATACTCAGTGGGTCAATAGAGAAATACAGAATTCAGAATTTCTTCCAACTCCTCAAAGATCTCAATGTAGCTGTTTTCAAGGGTCCCCACGTGGTAGAAGGTAGCTCAAGCGATGTGACCGAGTCAGACAGAACCTTCATGTCAGTACTGACTCCACAGCCCAGGGTCTACACTTCCAGGAAGCTGGAAGAAATGCACAAAAGACTTGTGGCGAGATGTGGTGGCTTGAATAAGCATGGCTCCCATAGGTTCAGAGATTTGAAAGCTTAGTCACCACGGAGTGGCACGATTTGAAAGGATAGGAGGCATGGTTCTGTTGGAGGAAGTGTGTCACTGGAGGTGGGCTTTGAGGTTTTCAAAAGCTCCAGCCTGCCAGGCCCAGGGTCTCTCTCTCTTCCTGCTGCCTGTGGATCCAGTTGCAGAACTCTCAGCTAATTCTCCAGCACCATGTCTGCCTGCCTGCTGCCGTGCTCCCCACCATGAAGATAACGGACTAAGCTTCTGAAACTGTAAGCCAGCCCCAGTTAACTGTTTTCCTTTGTAGGAATTGCTCTGGTTTTTGTGTCTCTTCACAGCCATAGAACCCTGACCAAGACGAGAGGTATTAGGGACACCACACGGCTTTTATAAAATAAAAACTGAGGGGTGCATTAAAGAAAGACTGCCCTGGTGTGAGAAGCAATGAGGTCTTCGGCTTTCAAATGTGGACGTTACCGTGGCGTGATAGCATTTACACTCAGACCCATTTTTGAGTAGGCTGCAGAGACGGGACTTCCCTGGCAGGAAGGGTGCAGCTGTAGAGAAAACCCAAGAAGGCCCAGGTATGGCTAAGTGCTACCCATTCCTCCTCTGACCCTCCACCTAAGCTGCTTCCCGAGGTCAGGTATGGTACAAGGCTGGGCTCCCATCTCTACATGCTCGCATTCTCCTAATTACTCTTCAAACCCTTCCCAGCGGCAAACTTGCCTTGTTGGTTAGATAGTCAGTTGTGTTTCCAGAGCTATTGACCCTGAACTTGGTGCTCCCGAGGAATCTATATCAATATGGGATTTGTTTACATGCTGGTTTACTGTAGACGTGTAGATGGAGACTCCTGGGACACCACAGGACACCAATACACTCAGGTCCATGTGAGTTTTTTAGAGGAGGCACAGGATGATTCTTGGTCTAATTCATAAGAAAGTAAGTATTGTGTGACAGAGAGTTTTAGTTTCAAAATCAGAAAAAAACCCAACAACAAAACAAAACAAACCCACAAATAAGTGGAACGCTTTTCATTTTGAATTTTATTTCTTGGAGTAAGTCATTCCCACAGCAGATTTGTTTCACCCATGTACCTCTCAAGATGGTATGAGGGTAAAATATTTTATATACATATGATATATTTAAATATTATATAATGTGTGTCTTTAGATATACTTATGTTAGATGCATATGTAGCATGTAGGTGCATATTAAAATCTTGTACATTGGAACTGGAGAGATGTCTTGGTGGTTAAGAGCACTGGCTGCTCGTTCAGAGGACCCAGGCTTGATTCTGAGTACCCACATGGTGGCTCACAACCATCTGTGAGTCCAGTTCTAGGGGATCCTTCTGGTCTCCTTGGGCACCAAGCCCTTACTTGCACGGTATACAGATACACATGTAGGCAAAGCATTCATACTCATAAAATAATAAACAACAAATTTTAAAACATCTTTTTTAAATGTTGAAAAACTTTGAAGCCTAGGTGTACTTGAGATTATTATATTTTAAAGATTTATTTATTTTTATTTTCTGTGTTTGTATGTGTGCCTGAGTACATGTGTGTATGCTATGTGCATACAGATGCCCACAAAGACCAGAAGAGGGTATTGGATCCCTGGAACCAGATTCATAGCAGGTTCTAAGCCACTTGATGTGGGTGCTGGGAACCAAACCGAGGTCCTCTGCAAGAGCAGCAAGTGCCCTTAACCTCTGAGCCGTCTCTCCCACCTTGGGATTATTATTTTTGAACTTATTATTTGATGTGTTTCCTATCATCCTTGTTATAGGTTAGTTCTCCTGACACACACTTCCAGTGATGTTTACGTTTTAAACAAGAACCACTAGGATGGAATAGCTCCGTTGGAATAGAATGTACCTTCTCATCCTGAGCAAAAGGAAGGCAACAGCTGAAAAATCATAAAGTGTGCGCCGTTGTTTCTGACTGCAAGAGAAAAGAAGTAAGTCATCACCTGGAACAGAGATGGTGACCTTCACTTTTACTCTCTCTCTCCCTCTCCTTTTGTGACCGAGAAACAACAGTAATAAATTCTCTTCCCTTGCCTATTTCGAGGCAGAGATTTGAAGTGTGTTTTATGACTTTAGCTTGTCCTGGGCCAATCCGCTCCACTGGTAATGATGAATGAACCCTTGATGCCCATTAGCATAAGTGAACAACGTTACTGAGCTCACTCTGATGGGGTCCTAATCAGTGCCGATTCTCCCTTTGGCTTTGCATTTTGGGGGTGCAGCCAGGTGCTCTCCCAGATGTGCAAGGGAGAGAAGGCCGCTCCCTCCCCCAGCCTTCAGCTGCAGACTGGTTCATGCCTGACTGAGAACCAGTCAACTGTTCCCTGAGCCGTGCACCCGGCTGCATCTAATAAGCCTCCTCTGTCCAAGCCCTGCTCCGGGGAAGCAGACCCGAGTGTGTCCGGGGAGAATTCTCTGCAGAAGGCGTGGGTAGAAGAGGCTGGGACTTGCAGCCTGGCATCTCTAAGACAGAGCAGATATGCAGGCCAGGCAGGCATCATAGACAAAGCTCTTGTAGGAGCGTTTCCCCGGTTTAACCGTCCTTTTCCTACAGAGGGGGTCCTTGCACCACGTGCAGCTTAGCTCTGTCTCTGGCAGTAGGTGGGTTTGGGAGTGAGCGGGTGTGCAGGCATGCCTGTGTATGTTGGGTGGAGAGAGCAAAAGAAACAAAGACTCCACATGCTAAGGCAGGAAGAGATTGGAATTACCCAAGGTCTGCAAAGCTCTGCAGGGCACAAAGCGGGAGTGGCAAGACAGCATCCAGAGCTCAGGATATCTGGGGTTTAATTGGGACAGAACTCCTGTGAGTTTAGGGTGTCTTCTGGGGATGACTTAAAGTTTCCCTGTCTCAGAGTCCCTAGCTGTAGAAAGTCACGCTTCTCCTATAAACTTTCAACAACAGTTTGAAGTTCCAGAGGCAGCTATCAGTCCGTGATTTACAAAATGTACCTCAAAGCAGTGAGGTGAGCTCTGGTCTCTCTCAAAATGTAGGCTGCAGATCCTCCAGAGAGTAACTCTGTGTCAGCATTTGCTTTGGGGTTCCTTTGAATGACCTCTCTGAAGGACTCCCAAGCTTCAGCACATATCCCAAGGGAAGCCACCAAGATGTCCTTCCCAGGACTTTGTATCAGTTTGTGAGTCATGCAAGACTGACCATCGTGAGAGTCGGTCGTCATCCTGGACTGTCCACCCATGTCTATCTTCAGACTGTTGCTGGACCCTGGAGGACTCAGCTCCTCTTCTTGAGGTCTGTGGTTCCCTCTTCCTTTAGTTCTGAAGATCTCTCAGTATTTTCCAATAAGTTCTCCTTGTGGTGTAAATCAGTCCCAAATCCCAGGGGGCAGAATATGTAAGTTCTAGCTAGGACCCTGGGGACTTGGCTTGAGCCACAGAGGGTTTAGTTAAACTTTGGGCTTATTAGCAATCATGCCTCCTGCTTTGAACAAAAGACGGGAGACCTGGTGGCATCTCTGTGGAAGTCCTTCCTAATGGAGTGTAGCTTTTCTGGGATTTGGAAAACTGTCAGGGAATTATGTGCACCACCTTCTTGTAGACTTGGGCAAGCAGAGTTGGAGGCTGAGATTTGCAGGTTCTGGAACCATTCACTGGCTCTACCTCCTGGTTCTGCTGCTTTCTAGCTATGTGGTCTCTCTGAGGCCACTCTCAGCTTCAGTTTATTCTTATGTCAGATGGGAATTTGTAAGTATGCTTTCATGTGACATTATAAAGATTAAATAAGAAACATAATATGCTCAAATTGGTCCTTAGCATATAGTAGGTACTCAATAAGTATTGTCTATCTATCTATCTATCTATCTATCTATCTATCTATCTATCTATCTACCTATCTACTTTCCATCCATCCATCTATCCATCCATCATCACTATTGTCTCAATTCTGGTACTGAATACCCTAATATAATCAAGTCAGAAAACCCAGAAGGAAATTCTGAAGCTTGGTTGTCAGGAAAGTAAAAAGCCCTTTAATATACAACCAAAGAATGAACTGCCTTTTGCTGGTGGCCCACAGAAGTGTATGAATGGCAGACTTCTCTGCTGGAGGAGGTATTTCTTCCTACTATTGACTCCAGACTAGACTTCCTTCCAATGAAAGATGCGTTTCCAGCCAAGATATCTCCTGGTTGCTGGGGTAGCAACTACAGCTGAGCGAACATAGCCAAGAACAGGAATTGTGTCACAGAACATATGCATGTGTGTCTGTGTGTCAGCATTCATGTGCAAGTTCATGTGGTTGTGGCTGTGGGGTATCTTTGTTTATTAGTGTTATCTTGTTAGATACGGTCTCCACTGGCCTAGAGCTCACTGAGTCAGCTAGGCTCTCCACGGTGTCCCACAGGTTCCTTGTGCTGGGATTACAGATGTCTGACACCAACCCTGGAATCATTTTAATACAGGTTCTAGCGCTCAAACAAAGCCCTTCACGCTTGGAATGGAGGTGATTTACCAATGGAATGATTTCTCCAGTCCCCACACGAAACCATTTTATATTATTAGACTTCATGTTTTAGGTTCACAGCAACAATGAACATGGGACATGTATTTCTCATATATGCCTGACCCCACACAGGAAGCCTCCCCAGCTATAAGCACCCCATTTGAGTAGTATATTTGTATCAATCAATGGATATTCTTCTTCTTCTTCTTCTTCTTCTTCTTCTTATTATTATTATTATTATTATTATTACTATCAACTATTATCCCAAGTCCATAGTTTGCATTAAGGTTCACTCTAGGCATTATACAACAATATATGTTTATGTAATACAGAGTAGTTGTGGCCCTCTGGTCTCCTGAGGAGTTTCTTTCATTTGGTGTTTGTGGAACAGGCTTTGAGCATAGGACTCTTCCATTTGTGAGAGAAGTGGCAGACGCTGATGGCTTTGGGACACCTTGGAGGGCATGGGGATTGATGACAGATGGCTTGTGTGCACCATGACATCTATGTAAAACATGTCTGCTCGCCCAGAGATGAAAAACTGCTCACCTTGGCACAACAGGCGTGATATTCATTTGGAGGCTCGAGTCTAAGAAAGATAAATCCCACTGTCACTGCACAAAGAGATAAGAAGGACCACATGACAGTTTTCCATTGATAAAAGATTCTGTCTGTATTTTAAAGGAATTTACTTTCTTCCCCTTTTCTGATACCCGCATGAGTTAAGGCACAGATACGCTATCTTTCATGTTTTTGTCAGGATGTGTTATTACGGAGGTGGCAGTGACTCAATTGCCTCATTTAGGGAGCTAAAGTGAGATGCAGACTGTATAGGAGCCGGCGCCTCCAGAGCTAAGAAGCTTCACCCGAAAGCATCCCTGGCCTAGAGGGAAACCGACAAGAACTCATCTGTAACAGGTTAGCTGCATGCTCAAATCTCCTTGGACATTAATCTTCCTTAATGGTTTTAGATTTTCACTGCTGACTAGGATGTTTTTGCAAAACCCACCGGGGAGACACCATATACCATAAGTATTATAAGGCAAGCAGCAGTTCAATTAAGTGCCACACAGGTGATGTTGCCACAGAAAGGGTGAAAGAACACGAGAGGATCAGAGTTCCAATTTACCAGCATCCTGACTGTGGGTATGGGGTGAAGGCAGAAGTCCTCTCCCTCTCCTGAGGTTGAGCCAGCCTCATCCTTTTAGAGCATCTTAAGCAAAGAAGCTTGTCAACTTCATCTGGCTTCACAGGTAGACTTGTCTATGGGCAAGAGGATATACTGGCCACAAGAGGATATAGATAGTCAATAATGTTCTGTGCTATGTATGTATGTATGTATGT